>VZRX01004917.1:0-58462 GCA_013398075.1 Notiomystis cincta | reverse complement strand
AGCCGGCGCTGCCGCTGCCGCCGTACCTTTCTGGGAGAGCCGGCGCTGCGGCTCTGCCGGCTTGTCCTTCGATGCGCCTGGCCCCTCGGGCCGTTTGTCCCAAAGACGGAACATCCTCAGAACGCCTCTGACCCTTCCCGCCTGGAACGGGGCAGGGGACGGGCTGCCGCCGCTTGCCTTCCCCGCGGCCCGTGGACCGCTCGCTGCAGCCTCCCTCGCCTTCAGTAGTGTGTATGAAAGCTCTAAATTTGGATACTGGGCGGGCTGAGGACGCACTTAAAGGCGAATATAAATGAAAGAACATTGCAATGAATGGACCTTGCATTTCTTCCTTTAAGCATCTTTCCTGTTACCCCAAGAAAAAAAGGCAGGATTACCGTATTTTTCCCAGAGACTGTGAGGTATTTTCTTCAAATTTAGTCTTCCTTCCAAAAAGTATAATCCTATTTACTATCAATACATATCTCTAGAGAGGTATGGATTTTGAATATTTTTGTTGCTGCTCTTAAGACTTCTTCACTTCTGTGACTTTTTTTTTTCTAATACTAGATTTTACATCAACCAACAGAAGTACCAAACACGCATGTTGTATTTTCTATACAATTTGTTGTTCCTCTGCCAGCATTTAAAGCTGCTGTAGGGTCCTTCAACAAGCTCTTCCTTGTGCCTCCTAAACAGCTGCAAGTGCTTCTTTTGGGGGGAGGGAGTGAGGGGCAGGGGGAATCCCTGACAAATCTATGAGGTTGCTAAATAGACACATTTTGGAAGGAGGCTGGAGGAGTCAATGCTGATATCCTCCCCATATCCCTGTATCTTTCCCCATTTTGGTCAGGATACATAGACTCACCACTTCAAATGCAAATGTTTTCATCGAGTACACTGACCTGTCACACAGAGGATGGTACTGTATGAAGAAATTAAGCAAATGATAAGGAAGACAGAGTTAGGTTTTTACAGAGCATTGTGTATGTAAAACAAAACTGTCCCTGAATAAAAAATCCAAGCTGCCAATTCCAGATGACCTATCATCTTAAGTAATTTTCAGCAGAAATAATGAGCATGAGTTATTTATATTGTATGCTGAAAATAAACCTTGAAGCCTTAGAAAGTAGAAATGAGAGAAAATTACTCCAGATTCAGTAAAAGCAGAAAAGGATGCTCTTCATACTGGCATGCAGACTTCTGGGGCCTACAAGCCTTTTCCAAGGTTTCTGAGTTCAGATGGGCTCTACAGCAGTCAGGGCTGTGGTATTTCCAGAGGCACCCACTTCTCCACCAGGAAAAGTGTAGGGGCTGTTGCCAACACAGTGTCACTGCTGTAGCTCCAAGGCAGAATTTTAAGGGTGACCTTTCTACATCTCTGACTGAATCAACTATTGCCCCATTTCATGTGTGTCACATAGGATGTGAACTCCGAGGCAGAGGCAGAGGAGTCGCTTTCTGGAAAAAGCAGCTGTGTGCTTTGGGCTATGGAATGCCAGGGAAAGAGGAGAGGAAATATTTGTGGCAATGCTGAAAGCTATAAATGTCTCATCATGCACACTTAATATGTGTTTGAGCCCATTTCAGCCTTTTAGGGGGTGGCAGCTCTCACAGTGGAAGCCTGGTTAAATTGTTAAAGGTTTTCAATGCCATAGACTAATTACATCTTACTTCAACCTGGAGCCTCCTACAGATCTGGTCAATTGTTACCAATTCCCTCTGGCCTTTTTGATCTTATCTCGCAGAAGATTTTGTTGAACTTAAGGATGCAGATGCAAATTACCTCATTCATATTGCAGCCTCCTCTTTCAAGGAAATATCCTCTGTCCTATGCAAATCCATGTGATAGGGATGTATGAGCTGTTTCCCTTGGTTTCTCAATATAGTTTAGCATAGCAAATGCAGAAAGCTGCTCTCCTCCTCTCCATCACACCAAGCCCTACACACACTCCCACTGCTCTGCCCCCAGCGCTTGTTGAAACAGCTGGGAGACTGAGTAGGTTTGTGGATGCTCTAGATAAAAATCTTTGCCCCACTTAGTCCTTCTGGACATCTATTCATGCTGACACACATGCTTTTGAAAGGCTCCCGACAGTCATTCCACGTGTGTCTTGTTTTGCTAATTCAGTGGAAATTGCCAGAGAGCTCTGTCTCCCTCCACCATCAGGCAGGAGCTGAAGCTGCCATTGTACTGTGGCTGTGATCATGCTACTATGCCTATAAATTATTCACGGCATTGCAGCGTAATCTTCTGTTGCGTTTAAAATAGGTCATCATGAGTGTCCCCAGTGAAATTTCTAAGTGACAACAGCTGACTTCAGCTTTGTCTCCAGAAAACAGTGACCTTTTCAAAGCAGTAATTGACAATTATGGTGTACTTCTGTCCCTCTGACAGCTCGGGTGCACCTTCACAAACACTAATTCTCAGCAATGGCAACCCCACATTATACTTGAGACAACTAAACCAGAGCTACTAAATTACCTGCTGAGCTTTGTCGAAGCACTTTGCTTTCTATTAGCCTTTGCTTCCAGGCCAAAGAGTAAATCAGGATTATCAGAGAAGAGATTATAGTCTGAGAATACCTAAATGCTCTGCTCCTCCCAGGCACTCAGAAAGCTTCTGGAAAGGGCTGAGCAGGATTTTCTGGCTGATACGCATCAGTTACACATCGCTCTGGGGGGGTGGATATATCCAAAGTACTTCACTTCTCCCATTGCCACACAGACACCAGCACACTGAATCCCCTGAATCAAGAGAGCAGGAGGCTTTCAGGTCTATTGCAGACCTCGAGAAACCTGGAAAGGGGGAGCATGACCCAACAGTCTGGACAGAGGTCCAGGGGAAACTCTCTTTCCCCCGTAAGATACTCTGCAGAAGGGCTCTGTGTGGACCCCCCCGAAAATGTGGGATATTGTTGAAATTTCCCTGCTTGCTGTGGGGATGTGTGTCTGTTATGCAGACACAAAGACTTAGCTCAGGCCTGGGTGCCTTCATTCACCTGAAAGCAAGGGCTGGTGGTGGGTGGCAATACTCAGCAGACCATGCAGACAGCAGCTTGCATGGAGGTCTCTTGTTGGCATGTTCAGACCAACAAGAGGCCAAAGGAGGTGGGGGGATGGTTGGGCAGAGCACAGCTTTGAGCTTTGGGTGTCTGAGGTAGATCAGGCCTGCCCTAGCCTTTAAGGAAGACAATTTATACTTTTTTTTTCTGATGTAACTTGTCTGTGCTGTTTCTGTGTAACTCCCATGCTCAGAATGGATGCACAAGGCATCTTCATGTTGCTGATGGACATCCCACAGGACATCTCTAGCAGGGATCACACCCAGGCAAGTCTTTTGTGGGGACACAGGGTGCAAAGCTGACTGCTCTTACCTAGGGATCTTAGTCCAAAATATAGGGGAATGATCATATTTGAGAGTGGGGAACATGGCAGGTGCTGGAACCATCACTTGGGAAAGCTTTTAGGGGAGAGGTAAAAGACAAGATCCTGACCCTTGCCATGACCAATCTGTGCAAGATGTGAAGTTTAACTTTTTGACCATAAGCAAGTTTGCCATTACTCTTTCCAACTAAACATATAAAAGTACTGCCACAATTCTCCTACTGTACCCTGCCCATGCTGCTCTTTGGATTGGCTCCATTCCCATGCTTAAACCTTCTCTGTCAGCTGAGTTTGCCCAGTAAATCCAGCTTGCATTCACTGTCATCCTGTAACTCTTCTTGCTCTCTTTCTAGAAGAGTTTGATACCCACTTGTTTTTCTCTGCTGACATCCTCTAACCACTGTGCAATCATTTCCCCCCTTTTACTTCCCATCACTGTGTTGCTGCTCCACCCTCAAGTTCCTCATTTCTCGTGATGGTGCTTGTGCAAGTCTTTCCACTTGCTGCTCTGGGGCACTTTGTGGGGAAAAGTTACGAGTGCTGATCTTCTGCAGTGATTCAGGAACAAATTCCATTTGGGATTTCTGGCCAGATGCTCAGCACAGCTGGATCTTTGGGAATGACTGAACATAATGCAGTGGTTATGTTCTGTGGCATGGTGGTCAGGACACCCTTGATATGCCAAGGAACAGCTATGGATGTGGAGGGAGAGGGCCAGGGACAGAAAGGGGAGTCAGCTTTGGCTTTTGATGTACCACAGACAGAACACTTTCCCTTGGTAATCCTTCTTTTATCTATTCTTTGTCCCACCTTGCTGCATTTGTGGTGGTCTGAGACAGCTGCCTTCAGATCAAGAACACTTCCCACAGTGGCCTGTGCCTCTGGCAGCATTTGATGTTTGGGAGGTGCATGCATGAGCATTCACCCTGCCTCTCCCCACGTATATAACTTGAGGGAGCAGGATGAAGGAGACACCAATTGCATTTTTTTTTTCTCCAGAACTCATTTCAAAATCAGCAGTGATGCCTCTTCTGGGCAGGTTTTGGGTGGCAATGTTCATGCAGGGTTGCAGGGAGCAGCACATTCCAGTTTCTCAGACTGCTTAGCAACCAGGGCTGGCTGAGCCGCTCTTAAGTGCACACCAAGTGTGTGGATGGCGTGTCTATACTGCAGCCTTATTTTCCCCCTGTCTCTTGTTTTTGAAAATCATCCCTTGTTTTCTAGTTAAGGCACCTGAAAAACTGCTGAAATCTATTTTTTGCTTTCCTGGACAGCTGGAAGTCAGCTACACTATGAGATGATCAAAGCTGCTATAGGAGAGATCAGAGATTTGGAGAGACAGGTATGGCACTATCAGCCTGCTTTTTGGGAGCATGACTGCAGGACAATGTTGTCCATGCTGCTGGTGATGGGCTGGCTTCAAGTCCTGCTGCTGGACAGCCATGAAAGCAGCTTGCCCACAGGAGTGCAGGGAGTGGAACACACTGCTTTCCATACCTGCTCAGGGCTGCCTGTCTCAGTACAACCAACATGCTTAAGGTCAAGAAGGCCCTGATACACCTTCTCCAGGAATGGATTCAGCTTTGTAAACAGAAAGTCAGTATGTTCCTAGCTTCCTCATTGGGATCCTCTTGAATCAGTAGGTATCTCTTGCCTCTTACTTGTTTCTTGGCTCTCAATGCCCAGACCTGTCTCCCTGCCACACCCTTCACTGTCCACCATGATAGTGGGCTGAGATTCTGGATCTCTTTGGGGTTCTTAGGGACTGAGGCCATCTCTTCCCATGTTATCAAGCAGTAATGACTTCTGCTGAAGCTTGCTGCTTACATCAGTGCTACAGTTAAAATGTGGCCCCAGCCCATGTTCACCTCCATACTCCCCTTGCACCCTCACCTGCACTTGAGAGGCAAATTTCAGGCAAGCTCTAAAGCACAGAGGAGGAGAAAACCTCTCTTTATATATGCCCAGGCACACTCTGGCTCTCCTCCACCCCGTTATATGAAGCAGACAACTGTCCTGGAACAACCAAAGATCATGAAAGGTTGTATTATATGGGGCAAGACACTATAGGACATGTTAGCAAGCACAAAAGGTATCCTAAGTCCCTGACTGAAAGAGCAAGTTAGGAGCAGCCAGGACTTTGGCCTGCCCTGCTGCAACCTCTAGCAGGACCAGCATAGAGATAGACCCTGCTTTCCTTCTGCTCTGTGAGCCCCACAGGTCATGGCAAGAAGCTGAGGAGCTGTGCAGGTGATGAGCATGGTCTGGGGAAAATGATAGGTAGAAGAAGGCTGCAAAGGCTGGAGTGGAAGAAAAAGAGCAAATAATGCCAGACAACTTTAAAAATCTAGTTCCATGTATGAATCCTGCAGTGCTGCACACCTGTCTTCCTGCATGTCCCTAACATGGCAGTTTCATAATAGAAGCCCAGAAGGAGTCTGCAGGTGCAAAGGCTCCAAGCAATTTCCATCCTTAGATACCTTCATGTAACACCAGAGCTGCCTTGTAATCACTCCCAGATAAACTGCAGCATGGGTCACCCAGCGAGGTCCTTGGTGCAGAGACAGTGCTCCTCTTTCCTTCTTGTGGGCCATGATTCTGCACAGAGGATTGCAGCTTTGAGAAATGATTTTCATTCCTTCCCTGCCTCCAAGATACCACCACTTCCCTCTTTTCCTCACCAGCACATATTTCTGGCTTAAATATAGCAAATACAAAACAAGTGCAGCACACACAAAATGCCATTCGGGGGAGCGCAGTGAACACGCTGCCTCTGTAATGTAATGAGCCCCAAGCGCATCTGCCAAATATTTGGACTGAGATTCCAAGGGAGAGGGGGTGGTCTGCAGCACAGAGGAGCTCTGACCAAGCCCTCAGTACCCCCAGGCATGTCCTGGGGGGATACAGGTTCCTTGCTCATCCAGCCTGCCTTCACCTGGAGGTGACTGACCACTCAGAGCAGTTATTTCCTGTAGGGAAGGTGAAGAGCACTTTATCTGAGTGGATTTAAAATTCACAAATGATATGTAAAGCAAATAAGAAGTGTTTCTTTAGGGGTGTGGCCTGGCTTTGTGGCTGAGGTTAAATGACACCAGTGAAACCATGCCAGTTTTTGAACATCTGACCCTGTGTACTATTTTCAGTGCAGTGATTTTTGAAGTGATTAATGACAACAACTTGGCACTACTCAGGGGCTGGTGTTGCTGATTAAGCTAACTCTTACTTGGCTCACAACAGGCACCGGGAATAGAGTGGGCAGGAAGCTCCCCAGGGTGACAGAAGAGGCAGAGCACATCAGGACCTCCCGAGCTGCCTGCCTTTCAATGGGGAAATTAGAAAAAAAAGGCTAACAACGTCCAACTCCAGAGCTGAGCTCAGCAGTGCTGGAGTGCTCTGCTCCTCCTGTGGCTTTCTTTTTCTTTGAGAATATTTTTGTATGGATTCTTTTCAACATTCCCACCCCTCAATAAAAAAAAAAAAGATCCTCCCTTGTTAAGTGTGTGCTGGGATTGCTAGTGTGGCACTCCTTGCCTGTGTTTGTAGGAGGATCTCAGAGACGCTATCTGGTTTCAAATCTGTCTACACCCATAAAGTATCTCTTTTCTTCAATACCCTCAAGGAAAGGAAATCTGTTAGTTCAGTGTGAAGGCAGTGAGCAGGACTCCAAACCTTACAGGAACTCTCAGCTGGCAAATTGCTCTTCAACACAGTCACAACCAACAGCAAAAAAGAGCATGGTGCCTCGTAGACAATATCCACGTTCACAACAGAGCTCTTCCACTGCTCTGAGCTACCATGAAGTGAGCAGGATGTGAACCAAGCTCCATTTATGCCATGGAGCCTGAATGCTGGCCAGCCTTGTTAGCCACTGGTATCTCAATCACAAATTTGAGAAAGCCGTGGGGCTCATGTGTGAGATTTTATACGCTCATCTCCCTGAGGTCCTGCAGGAGTCCTTGAAAATTTAATGTCTCTGTTAATGACATACATTGAATATATTCACAGAGCTTTTAGCTGTCCTGCCAAGTCCCCTCAGAGAGGCTGTCCCCCTCTTTTTGCCACATGTGGCTGTGACACCCCTCCAGGGAACCTCCTGCATACCACTTAGCTGCTGCCATACCTGAACCATAGATGCACTCCTCAATGAGTGAAGAGGACTGGGGACTTTTCACTCTGGTGTTACACAGCATGAAGAGAGGATCAGTTGCACAAAAGCTCATCATTGCAGGTCACTTCCCCCAGGGCTGGAGAGGGCAGGAAGGCAGGGCTGGCCTGGGGAGCAGCCTGGTGTGATGAAAGGGGAGCTTTTGCAAGCCCTTGTGTGCACTGCTATAGGCACCTCAGAGAGCCCTGTCTGAGTTTTTGGGGCAGTTTTGGGTTTTGCTTCCCAAGGCGGTCATTTCACCTGGGATTTTGGGCTTGAGCATTTATTTTGCTGGACCATTTTGAGTGTCTTTTCTTCTCTGTGGAATGGGTTGTGGTTAATTGTTGGCAAGCTCAGGCAACACCATGACATGGGCAGTAAATCCAGGGCAGGGCTCTGGTTAGTGGTGCTACAGGAGCAGCCTGGCTGCTGAGCTCCCCCACCACGATGCAACAGAGCAGCACCAAGTGCAGGCAGTTTTCCCAGTGGAGCATAACTAAAAGCATCACTGTGCACTGGGGGAACCTAACCCAGGTCCCTGTGGGCATTACCTTAGCTACTGGATCCCAGTCAGAGGCCAAGCTCCAGTAAATATCACTTTAATGGTAAGCAGCTGCTGCAGGGCTACCTCTTTGAAATCACAAAGAGGGGTCTGCCTGACTCCTGCAGTGCCCTGTGGGTGAGAATGCTGGGCTGTGGACCCCTACAGGCACCAGCCACACTTGTGCCCACTGCTGCCAGGCTAGGACCAGGGCACTGCCATGGAGAGCAAAAGAGCCCAGGTCTTCCAGCAGTGAAGGATCCCTATTTCCATGCCCTGAACTGGCACCTGGAGGAGCTTCTTGTTTCCACTCTGGCCCTCCCTCCTTCTCACACACACTCACTGACTGAGAGGAACATAAGGTAACCAGTTTGAGGAGCTGGAACAATAAAATCAGAGAAGGCTGGAACAGAGGCCATTCAAACTGCCCCAGTTTGGGTGCAGCCAGATGTGTTTATCCACTGTTGTCTGTTCAGGCAAGGGCTGGTCACAGTGGGCTTTTTCTCAAAACACCAGTTGATTTTCTCACTCTCACTCACTCTTCCTTTCTTTCTACTTCACCTTTTGTCTTTCAATCTTTTTATCAATTATTAGAACTCAAGGCATCATTTCCAAGCTCTTCATCCCTGAACCTTCCAACTCCCAGACTACCTGCAATCAAACCAGAGTAAGCCAATGCCAGCCCACATAAGTTATGCAGATTGAAGCCCTTTGTGCTCAGGATTTCCATAGCAGTTTTGAGTCACCTGTTTTCCAGTTGCCAAAGACACAGGAATATCAGTGACTCTTTCACAGCATAAGCCTCTGCTTCAGACCAGTTCCCTGCTCCTGGATGCCGGATCAACAACACGCTGCTTAAAATTCTGTGTGGCCTGGCAACACCCCTCACCCCCACAAGCAATGCTGAGACACAGGAGAAATCCTCCTATGGGGAAATCTTCCCAGCATCAACTTCTTAGTGCCTCTGTGACATTGTCAAGTGCTTGACTACTCTCCCTCTCTCTCCCCCCACCTCGTACATACACACAGGCTGTTTTCACTCCTCGCCTTTTAACTCTGCACTTCCTGACCCGGTCGTTTTGTGCCTGTCACACCCATGGTACACCAACCACAAGGCTTTGGTTCAGCATCCAGGCGGGCGGAAGCTCATTTCACAGGCAGCTGAGCTGTGCCTCGAATTATTAAAGGGGTGAAGTTGTTTACGCCACCCACTCACGTTAGCCAAGGCACATGTATTTTGTGAATTTAATGATGGGACTGAGTGACAAAAAGCTTGTGTTTCTTGGAACTTTGTAAAGATGCTGTGTAAAAACGGGGGGGGGGGATGTGTGAAAAGAAAAGCAATTTTGCTTCAGCCTTTGGTGTGGCACTTGTTTTGCAAGCTTAGAAGGTGCCCCAAGCACACTTGATTTGTGGTTTCTCTCTGGCTTGTACCTACCTTCCTCTTTTCTCTGAGGGCTGGTTAAATGCCACTTGTTTATTTGACCTGGATTTTCCCCTCACTGTTGTTATTATTAGTGATCTAGAAATATTGTCAACAGCTATGAACCAAAAAAACTGCCTTCCAGAAACAGAGAGGGAAACACCAAAAAGATCAAAGGTCTTTAATTAAAAAATAGGAGAGAACAAAGCAGAAAGTGCCTCTCATTTCAATCTTTTTTTTTTTTTCCATTTTGGGCCTCATGGGCTCAAACTTTTCTGCTTCATATATGGAGTGTGATGCCCTGTCAAAAATAACCCTCCAGCTGCCCACGACAGCTGGAAGTGCCGGAGCACTGCGGGTGGGTCAGTGTGGGGGCGCCTGGGGTGGGGATGGGTGTCTCACACTGACTCCTCTGACCACAAAAAGCTCTCTGCCCCGTCTGCATAGCTCTGTGTCCGCCCATGGACCACAACCAAAACCAAGCAGCTGCAAGAAGCAGGTGAGTGGAGCATTTAGTGCAAACAAGAATAACAAAAATGCTCCATAAGACAGCACCCTTGCCATCCTCGTCCTGCATGTTAAATAGGCCTGATCATGCTCTTGCAGGAAGGTGCTTCAATCTGAGTTACAGGCCAAATATCTCACTACAATCCATCTATCTGGATGAAGCAGTCCCTGTTGCCTTGGTGATGGGACTTCTCATCCCCTGGGCTGCAGGGAGTACAGCACACGCTTTCTGCATCTCTGGGAATGTGAGATAAGCCAAAAGGACAAGCAAGGCTGGTGGAACCTGTAAACGTTTTCAGGACACTGATCTGCAGTCTCCCAGCAGGCAGAAAGGAGAAGCTTCCATGCTTGGTATGTTGGGAGGCTGCTCATCCTTACAACAGCCTCCTGAGGTATTGGGAACTTGTATGCTGCATAAAAGGTAGTCATGTCAAACTCTTTGGGGTGAAAACATAGGAAAAACAGTATCTCTGTATATCTCTGAGGTAGCATCTGCTGGAATACCATAACCTTAGAACACAGAATTCCCTTAAAGTTACACCACTCTGATGTGCTCTGTGGGAAGGGGTCACACCTGAGGGGTCTCACCAAAGCAGGGCTAGATACAGCATGGAAAGAAACCTGGTCCCATGGGTCACAGACAAGCTGTGACAGGGGTGTCCCTGTGTGATGTTTTGACAAGCCACTGCAGTTGTATGTATGAGAAAAGCAGTGTCTGGTGTTGCATTAGAGGAAGAGAAAAGTTGTTTAACCTGAATTGTTGCTGAATAAAGAATCTCAGCTATAAGTTAACATCCTCAGTTTTCTCTAACATCCCTAACCTCATTTTGTGCAGGCAGTGCACATAATCATGTACAGCAGCTACCTGTCCTTTCAGCTAAGCCTCAAAGCTGGTCCCAAACCCCAGAACTAAAGCTCTTTTCTCTCTTATGAAAGACAGGCCGGCTTTACAAGGGTGTAAAGGCATCTGGTGGATTTTTGAAGCACACCTTAAAAGTTTGATGCAGTTACTGTTCTCCTGGGAGCCTTGATGGGCAGCAGTGCTGGAATGTGTCTGTATGCCATAAGCAGCACATCAGTCCTGGGCAAGGAGAGGGCCCTGGGACTCTGACACTGTGCAGTGCACCATCTGACATGGGGCTCTGGTCTGCTGAACTGGAGCACACACTTAAAGAATGTAATGAAAAAGTCACCCCCCCATTCTTTAGAAACACTGATGGGATTTTGTGTCAGCTTTGACCTGAGAGGGAGATTATGGTTACCCCATGTACAACCAGAGGGCATATACAGGAGGTGGGAAATGGAGATGTGAGGAGAGGTCAGTGTAGAGCAGCTGCATGAAAAGATCTGCAATAAATCAAAGCTTAATTTCTATTTTTCCTGTGCATTCTCAGTTTGGATACAGTGGTCAGTGCTAACAAAATATTTGGACCCAATTCTCAAAGGAATAGTATGTAAGTTTGCCAACAACACTAAATTGGGAGGAGCAAGGACAGAGAGGCTCTGCAGAGAGATCTCCACAAATTAGAGCACTGGCAATCACCAACTGTAAGAAGCTCAACAGGAGCAAGTGCTGGACTTTGGATGGGGCAACCCTGCTTGTGTGCATAGACTAGAGAATGAGAGGCTGGAGAGAAGCACTGTGGAAAAGGACGTGGGGATCCTGGTCAATGGAAAGTTGAATCTGAATCTGAGCAGTGCCCTGGCAGCCTGGAGGGCCAACCCTGTCCTGGAGTGCATCAGGCACAGCATCACAGCTGGGCAAGGGAGGGGATTGTCTGCTCTGCTCTGAGCTGGGGCAGCCTCACCTTGAGTGCTGGGGGCAGTGTTGGTGCCACAAGATAAGAAAAATCTTAAGCTACTGGAGAGCATCCAGAGGAGGGCAACAAAGATGGTGAAGGGCCTTGAGGGGAAGCCGTGTGAGGAGGGGCTGAGGGCACTTGGTCTGTTCAGCCTGGAGAAGTGGAGACTGAGGGGAGACCTCATTGCCATGTTCAGCTTCATCATGAGGGCAAGAGGAGAGGCAGGCACTGATCTCTTCTCTGTGGTGACCAGGGACAGGACCCGAGGGAATGACCTGAAGCTGTTTCAGGGGAGGTTTAGGTTGGATATCAGGAAAAGGTTCTTCACCCAGAGGGTGTTTGGGCACTGGAACAGGCTCCCCTGGGAAGCAGCCACAGCACCAGCCTGGCAGATTTCAAGGAGCATTTGAACTTGGGCACAAGGTGTAACTCCTGGGGGTGGTCTGTACAGTGCCAGGAGTTGGACTTGATGATGCTGATGGGTCCCTTCCAACTCATCCTATGATTCTGTGATATGCTGGCCACGTTTGCTGAGGGCCTGCAAGTTCTGTTCATGGATGTGTCTGCTTGATCTAGGAGCTCCTGTTGGGCTGAGCTTCTGGTCCCAGTAAGAGGCTGTGGTGGTACAGTGGCATCATGACTCTATGTGAGCCCTCAGCTCTCCTCCCAGGGAAACCAGGGTCTGCCAAGAGAGCTGACTCCTGCCCAAATCTCCCTCCCTCTCTGGACTTGGCTCCTCATCTTAGACAGTCAGGGAAAATCCACAGCAGCGATGAGGGGAAGCCTTGTGCTAGTGGAAGGGATTTCTTTCTCATGAAATATAACTTCAGAATCTCAGGCACTTAGAGTCACTAAAAATTAATCAGCACTTTCCTCAAAGTGGGTGTTTTGACCTAACAAAACTGTAAGAGCAACTGAAGATACTTGCTTTGAGTTAACACAGTGAGTAGGGCTTAGAAGAAATGAAACCTATCACTCCCTGTGCTTTCAAGAGGCTAAAAGAATTGCTTATTGAAACTTTTGCATGCTACAGCTGTGCCCTGTTCAACACTGGCCACGTTGCAGAGGAGAGGGAGTTGTGCTTCACTGACCCTAAGCACAGTCACTTGCAAAATCTCTGCAGAACCTCCGAAGGAGAAAGCACAATGTCAGTGCAAGGCACTGGTATTAAAAAACAAGGGAAAGAGCTAACAAAGTTTCTTTGAGGATGAGCATTTCACAGCTTTGAAAACCTATTGCATTTTTGAGAAGACAGTTCTAGCCTATTTTGTCACACCAAGCTCTGTGACTTGCAATTTCAATGTATAATAAGGAAAAACAATGCCTATTGGAGCATAAGTAAATGGAAAATTGTGGAATTATGAATTGTGCTGAAGAAAATACAGAAGTTTTCAACAGATGTTTTGGTTTGCATGTGGGAAAATATCAGTGCCATCTGAGAGTCTATGTCAATGGGAAAATATTTACAGTCTTTATCAATGGGAAAAAAAGAGAATTTAAACCTGTAATTTTGAGAAGAGCTATCCTAGGAACTCCTTGTTGATATTTTAGAAAACTTGAAACACCAGAGGAGTTCCAGAGAAGTTAATGCTGTGTCACTAGCAATGTGATAGCCTGGCAGTGGTCTTGGCCTTGTCAAGGAATAGCTGATGTAGAAGTCATATAAGCAAAATGAAAGGAGATGGAATACAATCAGTGGCAATCATTAGGATCTTAGAGAAAAGACTTGTTTTGATAGTGTGCTTGGACTTTAGTAAGAAATAAAACTTGGTACTGCATGAGATCTTGACATATGTAACCCGGCTGAGAATTCATCAAGGATGCCAGTTTTTGGAGAGGACATACAAAGATTGGTTCTTCCCCATGGGACTGAACTATTTTCATGTCAGTGACCTGAAAGGCAGCTGTAAACAGTGATTGACTGAATATGCAGATGGAACAATCTCTGGGGAAGTGGAGAACAGGCTCCTTGAGGAAGAGGGATGATTCATCTGGCTTTAGTATGGGCATACCTGGGAGCAAAGGAGATAAGGCATACTGACAGGATAGCATTGACTTTGTCCTGAGAAATTTGACTCTGAAAGACTTGAGGATTACAGAGAAAAATCTGAGAAGAGCAGACCCTCATGTGATGCTGCAACCTGAAAGGACTTCAGAAGATCCTTGAACTGATCCCAATATACATATATACTTAAAAAGTATCATTAAACATATCATGTAACCTCGGGATTTGTGCCTGGTCTAACAGTTTTGGAGCACTGAGCTCCCTGCTGGCATCCACATCTCCAAGGGTCTGGTCAAGAAATGAGAAAATGCTTAACAGATTAAAACTTTACAAGGAAACAGTCATTGCTAACAGTCTGCTTGGCAAAGGATAAGAGTGGTCTGAATATTGCCTATAGATAGTTATATGAGATTTTTATATGCACAAGCAATTAGCTCTCCTGGACAGGAGGGAAACTGACTCCAAGAAACTAGACAAACCACTGCTAGAAGAAATAAAATGTAGCTGTCTTTAACTGTGACAGTAGCTAAACCTTGGGATGAGTTAAAAAGGTGGACAGGGATTTGACATCATCACTTTCCAAGTCAAGCTGGAAGTGGGAAATAATAAAAAATAGCCAATGTCCTAAGAGCTGAGGTCTGGACTGAGCTGGGAGTTCAGTGTCTGACAAATGCCTCCATCTGGCCTGAAAATCTGCGACTAAGCTTTGGCTGCGACTGAATTTTGGCTGGCGCCTAAGTCTGCAGCATGAGCAGGGCGGGGTCTGCCTGTGACCGAAAGGGACCCTGCTCCTCCCCGCTCGGATCCCACCCAGCCCGAGGGAGTGCCCTGCCTTGTCCAGCGTCAACAGTGCTCCAAAAATAGCAGCCAAAAAGTTAATGTTTCCTTGCTAACCCGTTCAAGAGAGAGGAGAGGGGGCTGTAGGGGAAGTCTAGCACTGTGCCTGTGTTGTTTGGGCTCTCCAGCTGGCAGGTTTGGGAGCCAACAATCCCTCTGTCTGAGAGAGCAGCTGGGATACAACTGTTCGCAGTTACATGTAGGTGAGTTGAAAGGATGTCACCTTGTCATAGACTCGTAGGATACCTCAGGTAGGGTGGGACCTCAGAAGGTCATCTATTCCAACCTCCTGCTCCAAGTAGGGTCATGGAGAGGTTTTTAAAATGTTCCTGCCTTTGAAAAGCAGGGCCTCCTCTAGCTGTTTCTGGATCAGCCCTGCCAGAAACAACTTAGCTGAGGGGCTGGAACAGATTCTTGAAGTGGTGCATCATTCCCTTCAGATAACACAATATATATGTCAATGAACCTGCCCACATTTCTACCCTTCCCTTCTGTATTTCTGGTTAAGAACATGGACTAAATGTTTCAGAAACAGCAAAGAAGCTTAAAAACCCACTGACTGTTCAGAGCACTTGCAAATGTCCATATAAAGTCAGAGCATGTGGATGGTTATCCTGGGAAGCAGCATCCACCTGTGTTGAATGCAGAATGCAGCAAATGCAATGGGGTGCTTTCAATGCCAGCCGATTTGCCCAGTGGCATGAGGTGTTTCCTGGACTATCAGGATTTCTTCCACCATGCAAATGCACTGACCTCTCCTTTCTGCACATTCACTGCCCTTCTGAGCCCAGGCTGGGATACAGGGTGAGAAGTGGGGGCATAGAGACGTGAGAAATGTATTTGAGTACAGAGAGAGCATCATTGAAGCTGCATTCTTTTCTGAGCTGATGCCTTTCACTGGGGCTCAGATAACTTGATTTGGCACTACTCACTGCGAAGTTTTCCATACCAACCGCAGCTGAGCTTTGTTTAAATGAGGCTTGCTGAAGCTGTGCTGAAAGTGAGTTTAAAGGTTCACAGTCTTTGGAGTGGATCCAGGCAGCTCTTTGTGCCTTCAGCTCCCTTAGAAACTGTGGAGGGCTGGGGGCCGGGAGAAGATTTGCATGAGCAAGTTCTCCCCCTGGCTCGGTGCAAAGGGGAGCAGTGAGCAGCGGCAGAAATCGAACACCATGGGCCAGATTCTACCTCCTCTGGGCCCTCTTATCTGCCTTCCTGCTATTTTGACTTGATAGCACACAGTACATGTGTAAATGGTGATACAGGATGCAAGCAAGGAGGAATCAAGCATCAGCAGAAGCAGTTTTAGGGATAAGCAATTATGACCCCGGCTTTGTACCTCAGGTTGTGGCGGCTGGAGAGGAGGACGCTGGTTTTGCTCAGATAATTTAAGTAGCAAGTGACCTTTAGTCCCTGTAAAGAGCCCCTACTGCTTCAATGACAGCTGCACCTGTGGTGTTGGATGCCCAGTGTGCTACTTTGCACAGTGCAGCCACTGTAGAAAATGCACTGGGTGTCCCCCCAGCTTTTCTTCTGCAGTAACTTCCTTGCTGAGGAAACAAGCTGCTGTACCAGTGTGAAAGTATTTGTATTGTATCTGTGGTCCCTTTGTTCTCCATTCTCTAAGGAGAAAAAGAGTCTGGTCACCCTGTGACCTTGAAGCCCACAGACAACTTCAGATTTACACAAGAAATACCACCCAGGCTAGAAACCGGTCTCCAGTCTGGGTAGGAGAAGGATTAGATTAATAAAAGATGACTTTACCTTCCCCAAAGGAATCATCTTCTTCTCCGGGTGCAGTCAAATCTTCTTGGGAGTGCTGCATCGTGGCAAGGACGCAGCTCAGGGAGCAGCCAGAGCCGAGTGCTTGAACCTGTTCCTACGCTACAGCTCGACTGTTTCCTTTCACCAGTTTCCTAAATATTTTGGTGGTAACAGCTTCCGCATCGGCACTTACGAAAACAGTCTCATTCACACCAGGGACGCCTCTTGTTTTTACAGATGAGCTTTGAGGTGGGGTGTCTTACTGCTGAGAGAGAAGTTGATTTTGAGAGCAGAGGAGGCAGGACGGGCTCAGAATGCACCCTGCCCTGTTGCTGAATGCCATGGCTGCGCAGAGGCAGCCCTGTCAGCCCCGGGTGTGAAGAGTTTTGCATATGAATGGGAATGTTTTCTGGTGGCAGGGGTAGAGCCAGGGAACAGCTCACTCTGCTCAGACTGCAGAGCAACTCCTCCTTTTCACCCCAGGGACAGGGTGGCATGAGGAAACCCCCAGGCTCTCTCAGTGTCCTCCTATGTGTTCACGGAGCTAATTTTTCTTTTGGCACGGCAGCAGTGACATCACTTTCTCACCCAGCGCTGGGGTGGACATGGACGTGTGGACAAGCTGGAAAACCGTAGGTGATGGCAGCTGTCCCATGGGCAGATGCCTTGGCAGGGACGTGATTGTCACAGTTGCACTCAGCCAAGTCACAGTCTGTGGTGCACTGCCAAGCCTAAGGACCTTCCTGGTCAGGTGTACAGCAGAACAACACCAAAGTAAAACTCCCTGCCTGCTGACAACAGGCATATTATCTGAGCACCTCTGTCACTACTAATTTGGCACCACACTAGTCCATCACACAGTCCATTGGCTAGTGTCACTGTGTTTCCTGAACTCTACAAAGCAAGTTGACTTGTTTGTGTCAGGTCCCTCAGTTTGTGAGAGGACCTTACCTACAGACTAACTTACTCTAAACTTGTGAAAAATATGTTTGGCCTTTAGGTAGTGCCTGAGCCTTGCATAGCCCTGCTGTCTTAGTCAGCCCACTCAGGGATATTTCATATATTTGTCTGCCCACTGTGGGGCCTAGCACAGGCAGTCCCCCTCAGCCCTGCTGTCAGAAGTTAGAATGCAATGACAGTAAACCTGAAGGAGCAGTGATTACTCAGTCTAGTAATTGCATGTGTCACCACACCCTTGGAAGCGAGACTCGGCACAGCACAGCAGCCGTGCTCGCTGCAGCTTCCGGCAGATGAGTCACAAGCAGACCTAATGAGCTCTTCTCTAGTTATTATGGTGGGATTTTCTAAAGCTTTCCCAGTGGCTGCCTGCAAGGCACTGCACAACCTGAACTAAAGATGGGACAAGTCCATTTGAAGCACCTGATCTCACCCCAGCCTAGACCATGTTCATTAGCAAATCCTATGGCAGCACTTTGGTCATTACAGGAAGGTGAAAAGACCCTTCCCAGCTCAGGCACAGCCTTCCTCTGTCTGCAGGGTCCCTGGAAAGTGGTGCTGCATCCCACCTGCTCATGCCTCCCCCTTGCTCTCACATCAGGTGTCCTGGTTGCACAACCCAGGAGTTTCTGCCTTGCCAGGGTTGGGAAGCTGTGTTTTCCTAGGTGGATGTGGTTGAAGCCAAGAGCATCCCAGGACTGGTTTTTAATGGGGCATTGTGGTTTGCCTGCTGGGTTGTTCCTCTGCCATGGCAGCAAGCTCCTTAAGGAACTCCATTCCCAACAGGCCTCCCTCATAATTGGCTTTGCTGTAAAATTACACGTGTTTAAGTCCCCGTGGAGATGACAGCTTGGCCCAATGGGCAAGAGAGAGGACTTGTTTCTGGCCCTGCTGGACAGCCCTGGGGAAGTCACTCCTCCTTTCAGACATCCTCCCTCACCCTTTTTCTTGCCCTGCTTATTCAAAATGATTTTTTCAGGCAAGGACCATCTCTGATTAGATGGCAGCTGCTCCCTGTTGTGCTCAGCAGAAGCGTCCCTCTGCCTTTGTACGGCCCTCCTGCCATGGTGCTGAGTAAATGGAGAAAGCCACAAAAAGAGAGAAACACCATTACTGGGTGATGAGGGGAAGCAGAGAAGAAGAGGGGATCAGCAAGAGAGAGAGGTATGAAAAGAGGAATAGTAAGAGACATGAAAGCTGCAGAGAAAGAGCATCAATCTGGAGGGAAGGGGTGCTGGCACAGGAGGCTGGGACCTCTCCAGGCACTGCCTCCCAGGGTCAGGGCTGGGAACCAGGCAGAGATTCCCAGCCCCTGAGCTTGCAGAGGCTGGCAGAGCCAGCACGTGAAATGACTGCTGGGGGTGAGGGAAAGGAGAAGTGCAGAAGGAAAGACAGCCACAGGGTGTATCCTGTCTTAAAGCTTCCCGGCAAGACCCACTCCCGGCCATGGGCAGCTGCAGCCCGTGGTTTCCTTGAAACAGCAGGAAGTGGCCGGCAGAAATCCTGAGCCCTTGTAAAGTCAATGGCTAAACTGCCCCAGGGTGCTGTGGAGCCTGACAGTCTCTGAGGACCGGGGTGGGATAGAAGAGGCTTCTGCTCTGTTCAGGAAGGGTTTGGGGCTTGATTAGAATAAGTTGCAAGATGAATGATGCTACAAATACAGATGTGAACACTCAAACCAGACAGACAGCCTAGCAGGAAGAATCAGAGAGGAAATACAGCAGTGCCATCTTTCCTGCACTGTCCTGCAATTGGACCTCATCTGTAACTTGGGCTTGGGAAGTTTTTATCCATTTACTGCTTCCTTCAGCAACGTGAAGGAGCAAGCCACACTGTCCTGGTTATTGTGGCAGCTCCCTTTTATGCTGCATTTCCCTGGGACTTAAAGCTATTTCCTTACCCACTGTTTTCAGTCAGCCTCTCCGGATGCCTGTTACCTTGACAGCCCTTTTTTCTTTTATTTTCAGGAATTAAAAGACATCAAAAGCTGTCCTCTCTCCCGAAAACAACTGTCACCAGAATTAACACACAGTCGGGCTGGTGATGAATGGTAATGACTCAGCCTCCATTGCAGATGCACAAAGAGGAGCTGCTTTGATTCCTTGCCGTTTGCCACATCGTCCCTTGACAGCAGCCTCACCTACATTGCTCCCAGCGTGTGATGTTCTTCCAGAGACTCCTTCCCCAGGGGAGCACGCTGCTCTTTCCCTGGAGACAGGATAAATCAACAGGGACCTCAGTCCACCTCACATGGATGCCCAGTTCCCCTTCTCCCTGCTCCATCCTTGCCTTTGGGGCAGCAGGGTTTTGCCCTGGCAGTTTGTGTGGCCGTGTCTTTGCTGCTTGATCTCAGCCATCAGCCTAACAAAGTGTCTTCCTCCCTGCTTTGTTTTGCAGCACATCTGGGGCTTTTCCCTTCTGTACCCACAAGAAGTATTTTTTTTTGTCATTCTTGTTGAGCTGTTCTGAAACACAGTGACTTTTTTTCACCTGTTGGTTTATGAAGCCCCACTCCACATCAAAAAAACAAGCCCCCAATCCATCTCAATTGATCTTGCATCCACTGCAAAACTCTCACATGCATATTTTTCATGTAACCACGTCTGATGCTGCTCTCAGAAAAAGCCACCACCCATCTTCTAAGAACTTGTCAACAAAAAGCAGGGGAGCCAGGGGAAATGTCAAAAACAAGGGTGGATCAAGCAAAAAGAGAACTTTGACAGCAGCTTCTTTAAATTATTCCAACCTTACTCTTCTTCTGCTGCAATTTAGTTTATTAGACTTTCTGATCCAGGAAAAAGTCAAGTATTCTAATGTTTTATCTTCAGATACAGGACTAAAAGCCATTCCTAATGAAAAAGAAGTGTAAAAACTTGTGCCATTTAGAAGTTTTGGGGTTGTTTTAGTTCAACCCTACCTTAAATTACCGACATCTCCACAAGTGGCAGGAGAGATGAGCTGGCCATTTTCTGTGTCTGAAACAGCTCTGCCCTCTTCATATCTCCTCCTATTCCAGAACTAGAAAGATTCTCAAGATAAAGAAAACTGGGTGTCACAGGGGTAGTCAGTGCCCTGCTTTGTTCTGAGGCTATTTTGGGAATGAAGATTGCATTTGGTGGGATAATCAACATGGAAAACAAGGAGGGGGGAAAAAGTGATAAATGAAGGGCAGATAACTCTGAAGTGGAGACAGTATGAAAGAGAACTGAGAAAAAGATGGTTGATGCTGGTCAGTTTGGGAAAGTGAGTGTTCATATGCATTTGGAGTACTTGTAAAAGTTTTGCTCTGGATATTGCTGCCGTGTCAGTCTTCCAGCAAAACACACTCTTCAGAAACCTGATAAATAGGGTTACAATAACTTGTCTAGTTGTTAACTCATTTGCAAGTTATAGGGGCTCCAGGGACTTAGATTGTGTTTGGACAGTCTGTGTCAGTGTCTGACTGAGCTTAGTATAACTTTTTCTTTCCAAGTCTTGAAACTTTTTGCACTTTTTTTTTGCCAAAAATCTAAGCACTTTTTTTTGAAAAGAAAAAAGTAGGGATATTCAGTTCCAGAGAAAACTGGGAGAATTTCTCCCTTTTACTGTCCAGAAGGAGAGTCAGCAGGCCAGGCCAGTAGAAGACATGACTCCCTGCACACAACTTCCCACACACTGGGGGCCCTGTGCACAAATCTTCACAAGGCTGTGAAACACACACTATTCATTTCAGAGCTGAAAAAAGGGCAAGCTCCAGGAACCATTCACCCAGCAGAGAAGACAGTCGTTCCTGAGGACCCCTGCAGTACATCAGCTCAATTCCCCAGCAGACACACCCTGCAGTGAGCAGGAACCACAGCATGGATGTTGTTGGTGCCCTCCCAGTGTCCATTCATCCTCCCCACCACGCTGTGAGCAGTGAACACAGGTGAGTGGCATTTGGGTGCACTCAGGTGTGACACTGCATTCCCACCAGCCCATCAAAGGTGCCACTGGCTTCTTCCAAGACAGCCTTTTTTCATTCCAGTATCACTTGGCCTATTATCTTCTCACAGCAAAGTATTATTTCAATTTAAAAGGAGGAAGCACACCATGCTGGATAAAACCCCTACAGAGTAAATATAATCTTGAAAATTGTACTCAGTTAAGTAGTTCCCAAGTGGCTCATTATCAAAAGATAAGAAAATGGTCAAGCACTATTTTGCAGGTCTCAGCCTTGGATCTGGTATTATTCAATATATACTTTAATATCCTAGATGATATTTAATATCCCAGAATAGATATGATCCCACTCATTACAATTGCAGATGCCAGGCTTCCAAATGCTGGAGGATGGAGTCAAAATTCAAGCTAATAGTGACAAACTGGAGAAGCAGTCTGGAAATAATTAAATGCAAGAGAATGATCTGTGAAGTGCTATGCTCCAGCAGGAACAGTCCTTATAAATGCAGGCTGAGGGATGGCTACTTTAGTAGCATGTTTTTCAGAAAGAAGGCTGGAGGCAGCAGAAGGGGATTCAGCAGCAGCACCCAAAAGCAGCAGACAGCTTGCCCTCAGGTGTGATCAAAGGCAGAGACACAAAGTCATTCAGGCAGCCTTTGAGGTCAATAAGGCCTCTGCCAAGGCAGGACATGGCTTTCAGACATCTCAGTTCAAGGAGGATAGAGACTGTTTGGTGATGTTCCTGAGGGGAACAGCCAGACTGTTCTGAGGGCAAGGAAATGGGAAATTAAGGAAAAGATTGGAGAAACTGTAGCTACTTCATTCGAGGGAGAGAGAACGAATACAGGAGATAAGAGCAGTGCTCAAGCCCTCTTCACCTTTGTTGTGAGCAAGGTGTCACGAAGTGAGACTGCAGAATGGAGGAAGCAAATCAGGAAGCACATTTGGTAGCAAACTAGCAGAAAATAGGAAAAAGAAAGTTAGGAGAACCCACTTTCCAACAGCCAAGACAGTGAAGCAGCAAAAGACAGTGCTTGGGTGAGTCAGTGCTGAGTGAATCAGATGCTGCTTTACCTTACAAACCATATATAAGGCTTCTGAAGAACAGAGCTATTGGGAATGATATAAAAATAGTTGATTCTGCCTTAGGGGAAGGCAGTGGGAATAGGGGATCTCTTGAGGTTAGACTCAGTGCTGTTTTGCTAGAGCAGCTATTGAGTAATACTGGATTTCTACTTGTTAGATTTATTTCTCAGCAACACTTAGCTGAGTGCTAAATTTTCCCACTGCTTGAGGGGTCCAGCACATTCCAGTGGCTCTTGACTGGGATGGGAATATTTTTGCTATTTCAAGCAATTTAAGTATTCCTACTATCTTTCTCCTTCTGTAAGAAATATCTTCGTGTCTTGTTGCTTTTGCCTTTGTTCTTTCTTCCTAGTTTTTTTGTCACCTATTCCTCTGTAATCCAGTGAGGTCATCGTCATCAGCAAAGACTAGAGGATGGATATTTCATCCTTTGATGATTAAATCCCATGGGTTTCTCTCAGAAGTACCTCAGATTGTTTCTATAAATTGTTAAACAGAAGCCTGCGCACCATAATAACATGGGAGCTTGCTGTTCCCAGTATAATCAAAAACTATGCTCAGTCCTGCTTACTAAGAGTTAGGTATCAGCTTTTATCAATGTGAACAAATTCTAAAATTGACCCAAGAGGTCTAGACAATACTCTAATGACTATGCCAAAGCCACAAGACCATCCCAATTTTCTCTAACACGATTCTTGTTAATAACACTTTTTTTTCTCCAATACTAAGTACCTTGGGTGTTGGAGGAAACACAGGCAAGAAGGTCATCTCATTGTTCAGCTGTATGTCTTCCATTCCAGGCAAAGGATATTGCAAGGCAATTCACAACATTATTTTAGTAATATTTAAAAAAAATATATGACTTCTCCTTCTTTCCCTTTAGCTAGACCATTGGAAATGGAGTGAAAGCCCCAGGTAATTTATTTAAAACTCCCAGGTCACCCTGTCAAACAAATGATGTCTGTGCATGAGTGCCTTTCCTCCCCATTAATAATTCTGCTTGTGGACTATTCAGTTTGGGGGCCTTTATTAATCTTCATTGCATATACTGTGTCTCCAGTTTCTCCAGCTGCTGGAAGCTCAGGAGCTGGCCTGCTCCCCCCTATCTTTGCTTCTTCCAGCTCCAACCAGCCGTGTTCTTCCTGCTGCTGGGAGATGGTTCTTGACAGAACTGATCCCAGGTATTTTGCAAGACAGAGTGGGTTTTTCCCTTTGCCAAAGGATTTTTTAAAAGACATTCTCCCATATTCCTACAAACTGTGTGTGAGATGGGCAGCTTCAGCTGTGAGATGGCTCAGACCCTGCCTGGGGCTACTCCCAAAGGAGCAAGCATACATTTCTCTCAGGCAGTCTATCTCAGCTGCTTCCATCTCTAGAACACTGCCAAAGTCTCAGCATTCCCCCCTTGCCTACAATGCATTCTTCTCATCAGTCCCTAAAATGCTGTAAATTACTGTTTAACATCTCTCCTGCAGAGCACCACTTAGCAGGGACTAGTGGAAGTAAGGAAATGCTGCTGCAAATAATGCTGCAGACAGGAATATGAAATTCAGGCAGGGTGAAGAGCAGGTGCATAGACTGTAAGGGTATCAAAGCCCAGGAATTCCTTTGTTTGGGATCCCCCTGGGCCCCCAGCTTGAGCTGTTATTATGTCCCAGCATTACAATTAAATTACTTAAAGAATCCAGATGTCTGGGACTTTGCTATGGGAAATTTAGGATTGAGGGGATAGGGGAAACTCTGTCTGTGTGAGTGTATGCGGAGCCAAATGAGGGACTCATCAGTTCAGTGGAACTTCTCCCTGCGAAGGGGCTTCGGTCTCAGCAGTTAAAATATCAGGAGGTGGCAGTGAGACTGTCAGATGGGAAAGTTTCATTAACACAGATTCTGTATCTCCAAGAGCTGAAACAGCCCTACACCTTGAACTTCCTCTGATTTGTAGGAAGGCATCACTTCATTGTAGCTCACACAGGTGACAGCAAAGATGGTGTGACATCAGCTTCACCAGTGAGGTCGTTTGGTTTCAAGCCCAGTCCATTTTCTCTGAAACTTTTGCTGATACTGGCCCTGACTCAGGTGCTACCTCCCAGGGCATGTGTCCCTCACACCTGGTACCAAGCTCCCAGGGAATCTGAGCATTTAACCCTAAATAGTGGCAATTTGAGCACTCAGGGTTTTGATCCTTCCCCAGTTCCAACCCATACATTGAAGGTGGCCATGGCACAGTCAGTAGTGAGGTTGTATCAAAATTGGAGCACCTTGGCTTTAGAAAAACAAAGTTGTTTCCAAAGGATGGATAAGCTCTCATATTGCCTATTGTGCATGTGTCAGCAGAGGAGAACACTTGTGTTAAGGACAAAAAAAGGCTAAATTGAGATAGGCCTATTCCATTCTGTATTTCAGGTAGCTTTTTGAGAAATTGTTCTGAAAAGTGCCCCTGTTTTGTGTTTGCAGCCTCTTGGTACATTGGTAACAGTCTGGGATCGAGTTCTCCGAATAATTGCAACAGCAGGATTTACTTCTCCTTTATCTGAAGCCCTGTGAAAAAAATGTAGCTGAGAACGGAACCTGTGGTAAAGGAAATCGCTCTGCAAGGCATCCCCGCCCTGTTTGCCTTCCTCCTTGGGCAAGTGGAACAGGGCTTGTGCAGGGGCTGGATGTGCACAGGGCTGGTAATAGCTCTCCTGGAGGGATTGCTTCATTTTTTTGCTCCTACAAAGTAGGGCAGAAAAGAGGATTTAAAAAAATAAATTAGCACAGTGTCTCCCTTTTTGCAATTTGTTGAAGTGAATAGCAGCTCAGAAACAGCATAATGGCCACAGCAGACTTAGTTGGCATTTTTGGGGTTGGTTGCTTTTAACTGAAGACTGTTCTCCCTTCCCTGCAAAGCACAGTGTGGGAGGGGTCAGTTGAAGGAATGTGGATTTGGGGTCCCTCAAGAGAAAGTAGTGAAGAGCCACATCCATATCTTTCATGAGGGAATTCTGGCAGCTGGATGGACAAACAGTGATAGCATTTGTAAAGTGTCTTAGAATGAGGAAATCTCTGCAAACATTTGCATGCATCTGCAGTTGTCTACCCTGAAAATATAAAGTAGTTTAAGGCAGGAAGCAAAGAGCAGCTTTTCCACCTTTAAATAATGGCAGTTGTTGGCCATGATATCCCAAACAAACTTCACTCATGGAAGGTACCTAAAACCTTCCACTGTCTGAACATGGCCAGGATTTTGGGTCCCTCCTGCTGCATTGCTGCGCTGATGCTTAGCTGGCTCAGGGAAAGATCACCACCCACTGCATCAGTGATTCTTCAGCAGCCTTGATTTTGCTAATCAGCCTGTCTTTCATCCTGGCCTTGTTTGCTGAGAGAGCAACTTCAGAGAGAGCGGTACAACACAGAAAAGTAAAAATAGCAACAAGAGTTTCTGCAAAATGTGGCATTTTGTGCAATTACTTTTCTTCCTGTTTGCATCTCCTGAATTTTCTTTTTCTAGCAAGTTTAACTCTTGTTTAGAGACCACACACACACATTGAAGCTAGTATGAGGGTCTTCTAAACAGCAGTGGACCATGGAGTTAGTTTCTCACAGTAAACAAAAAATGGCTCAGTCTGATGTTAATGAGTTTTAGTATTTTACACAACAGGCAATTCAGAAATAATATTCATGGCTGATACAAAATAACATAATCTGGCCAAAAAGAAGGAAAACCAGAAACAAACAGCATATCCCTGTGGGCAGGATCTTTCTTCTAGGACAGGATAGTGTTATGGTTGATTTAATAGCCTTGACCCAGGTTTCAAAACTGCAGAGCAGACAAGAAATTGGTGATAACAAAGTAGTGATCTACACTGAGTGACAAAGCAGCTGCTGTGGAAGACACACCAGCATGCCCTACTTCATGCTCTCTGCACAGAGCACTACAAAAAAAAGTGACAAAACTTGGGGTGGGGGAGAAGTATATTTTATCTCAATTTGACTTCACATTGTCCACCCAGTCCTAGAGATGGGCAGAGAGATGACACTGCTCAGGGAGGGTGGCAGGATGGAGCTGCCAAGTGAGGACTGGCTTGGTGAGCAGCACTGGCCTTGCCCAGGACACAGCAGCTCATCCTTGCCATCACTGTGGTGGGAGGCAGAGCCCCAGGAAGAGCCTCTCCCCACCTCTCACTGGGTGTCTGCCCAGCACCCTTCCCTCCTGCCAGACCCTGGGCTGGTGTGCAAGGGAATGGTGCCCCTCCTCCCTGCTCAGCTGCAGATTATGGCCAGGATGGGAATAAAATCAAAAGAAAAAAGGAATTTTTTTTTCCATCGTGCATCTTAGCAACAGCACCTACACAAAGATCTAAGTATAAGATCTTTTACCCCCCACCTTTCCAAGCAATTTGCATGCTGAAATGCAGAAAGAAACAGGATGGCAACGTCAAAACTGACATGTGGGAAGACCATTTCCTTTTTGCAAGGGTTTCACAGTGTGGACCAAGCTGGCTGAGAACAATTTCTGAACCTTTCTCCTCCCCGTGGAGAATTGCCTCTGCAGCAGCTTTGGGAACCCTCCAAAACCGCCTGCTTTTGGTGACTGGCACTCTCCTGGTAGCTGATGCCCAGAAGGTCTCAGATTTTCAAAGGAAGAAACCCCAACCCCCATGGACAGCTCTCCAGTGAAACTAGGTTGCTTAAAAACATCTGAGAAAGGTGGAAAGCGGAGGCTGCCTGTTTGAAGTAGATAGGCTTTTGGAGCAGAGCAGAGAAGAAAGGCAGCTGGTGACATATTCAGCACAGCCTTGGCTCCATCTGAGCCTTCTTTTGTCAGCCAGATTTTAAATTAATCTCAATCTGGTCTCTGAATCTTGCTGGCAAGGTTTCTGGTAAATTTAAGACTTAGGAGAGACTAAAGAAAGATGCTAGGCAGACAAATTTATGTTAGGGTTTCCAGGTGTGTCCAGCATTGCCTGGGAAGTTGTTTGTGAAAATGGAGGCTGCCGTGAGAAACGTGGGGGGATCTCCTCCAGAGCCACACACTTCCTCTGTGCAGGGGGAGCAGGCAAAGCCCCCTGGCTGAAACACAGCCAGGCCTATGTGGCTGGCCATGAACCAAATCTGGTTACTCTCACGAGCTGATATTCAGGGCTTGCATTTTAAATAAAGAGTTGAGTGATTCCAAGCCCTTTGGTTTTGCTGTGTTTTCCTTCCTAAAAGTAAATAATGATGTGGGTTTTTTTTCCTCTTAGCATCCAAGCAATGTTATTTCCAACCAGAAATGATGCTGTTCCAGCCTGAAGCTGATGAATGGAATAGACAAGTTGCAGGGAGAATTTTGCTGGGGGCAGCAGGGAACTGGAAGTGGGAAGGAAATACTTGAAGGAAACTCCTCATACATGTATGAGTCTTCTCATACATGAAACCTCCAGAGAGCTTTAATCTTTATTTCTTCATGTTTATGAAGAGATTTGCCCTCTGAGTGCCTTGTCTGAGTGAAAGCCTGATTCTTTTTCTTCTCTCCTTGCACCACAAGGTTGGGACGCTGCCTAAAGCACCCAAACACCTCTTCCCAGGCTGCCCACTTGTCCCTGCACTGCACCTGGGGATTTGTGACTGATTAAAGCAAAGAAAAAGGTCTTCTCTTGAAGGTTTTAATGAAATCTCCTCAGGTCCCTACTTGCTTTAGCATTTAGGTAAGCAATCCATCACTGCTGTGCTTGCAGGCCCAGCTCTGTAAGTGTGCCTGAATATGGCTGTTTCCATCTTCAGGGCCGAGAGCAAACTTTTGATGCAGGCAATAAGCCTGCAATTAGTACTTTAGAGTAGATTGTGTTTTAGAAAATGCAATAACTTGTGGAATGAATCACTGAATTTGAAGTTGCTAGATGATTTTTTTCCTTGGCGGTCAAGGTTAAGGCTAAGAAGAAAGAAACTCAGCGTAGGAGGACCACAAAATGTGTTAACAGCCTAACAGCAACAGAAGGACCAACCCAGCCCTACGAGTTTGTGGATTTTACTTTCTTAATTGCTTTTTGAGAGTGAGAGTGAGCTACAATACACTGAGCTTTCAGCCCATGCTCTCCTGTTCCTCCATCTCTCACCTTCAGTCGCAGTCGAGTGACTCTGCCTGGCTCTGGTGAGCTCGAGCAAGCGGGGCTGAGGAATCCTTGCTTGCTCAAGCCCTCTTTCTGGGAACAGGGAAGGCAGAGCAAGGCTGTGCTGCACAGGATAGCCTCCATGTGTCAGACCTGACTGTGGGTGAGCTCTCACCCCTCAGCTGCTTGCTCCACAGCCCATGAGCGGAGCAAAGCCACCTGAGACAGGGACACGGCTCCTCAGTGGCTGGATCTTGCTGGTGGAGAGGACTGCTACAAGAGCTGGTGAGCTTCTGTGATCCAGTCCCCAGCCCAGACTGCTCTTCATTAGCTGGCCTTTCCTAACATAGACATGACAGTAAAATTACACTCATTAAAAAAACTTGCCCTAGTCAGAAGCAAAAAGGCCGCCAAAACACTCCACTGCACACATTTGTGCTTTTGGGGATGGGAAGCAAGAATAAGGGGGCTGTGGCAGCTGCCAACCACAGTGCCTGCCACACCCCTGGAAGGTGCACTTGCCATGGGCACGAGCCCAGCTGGGAACCTCAGCAGAAAACAGAATACAGCTCCTTGCAGGCTTGCACTGTGCTCATTTATCCTGAATTTGAGGGAAGTCCATTGAGCAAAGCTCTTTGATAGGAGCAGCAGCCCACCCTGAATATCAGGGTTCTCTTTATCTTCTATTTCATAGCCAGTGCTCAGGAGATCCAGGCATACCCACTGTGGGCAGTGCCCACTGCCTGTGGATAGCATTTCTCTTATCACCAAGATGGTGATAAACTTGATTCCTTTCACTTCCTCCTGATCCATGTGCAGGAAAGGCATCACAAAGCAGAGCTGGGCACTTCTCTTGCCTGAGCTGCATTTAAGATATTGCTTTCTGTGCTCTAACAGAGAGAAGTTCCCAAGAGCACATAAATATATTATAAAGCAGCAGAACACTCAATAATTAATTTTCAACAAGGAGAAGGTTTCATTTCAATGAGAATGACATAAAAGGCCTTTTTGATTCTAACAGTCTGTAAGTGAAAAGCTGAGGTGATTCAGTCCAAAGACTGTTGTGCAGAAGGCTCAGACAACATGACCCAATCCCCGTGCATTGACACCCTGAGTATGTTTGGCAAAAATGCAATTTTCTGTGCAGAAAGTACAGAATACACCAAGTGGCAGATCCCTTTTCAGTCCTTTCCTCTTACTTTGCAACTAGGAATGGTCTTCCAGGTCTTTCATCCTTTCAGCCAGAGTTGCAGCATCCCAGAGGATCATCCCATTCATTTCCACCAACAGTGAGTGCTCTGCTCATACAAGAGTGAGTGCTCAGTGATGTTGCTCCTTTTTCATATACAGTCAACCAGTATTTGGGAAATGGAGTATTTAAAGTGTATTAAGGCAGAAATGGTTGATTTATGATATTGCTGCTACTTTGCAAGTGTTGAGAACAACTAAATAATTCCTTTGATGAATTACCCAAGTACAAATGGAAGTTCATGAAGGATTCACTGTCTTGGGACAACTGACTCAAATAACTCTAGCTAGGGACAAATAACTCTTTTCACCAGCCCCTTGAGGGGCAGAGGGCAGTGAAGCAGCTCTGCTTGTGTCAGGAAGATGCCTACATGCCACAGCTAGTTCAAGAGAACCAACAAAAGACATATGAGATTTGCTGAAAATACACAAAACCTTCATGAGCAAGGGTAGTGCTATAAAGCTGGTCACTATGAGAACTTTTCTGCATGAAAAGATACATAGAATTCCCATTGAATGACTTACAAACTACTTATATTAAATTTCACTCCTTGTTTATTGCCTTTATTCATCTCACTGTGCAAAACCCATCACCAGATAAATGACTGCCTCTACAGAGTGCATTCATTTTGTGGCTGGGCTTTTCAGTGCTTCCACTCTGTTACTTCCTCTATCTGTTACTTTTCCCTGGCAAGTCCTGCCACAGCAGCATAGCTCAGCATCAGGGTGATGGGCAGTGCACACAGAAACTCTTCCCTGCTCTGGCAGCACCTCCTTTTACCCCCTTCCTCAGCTCTGCCCCAGCACTCCGTTCCAGGGACAGGCCTGCTTATAACCTCAGGGGCTGAGAGAGGCACAAGAAAGCTGAAACAGCCATGTAGCCCCCAGATCACAGCCTAAAAATAATAATAAAAGCCAGCTGCACGGGCTCCTGGTGCCACTGTTGAGGCTGAAGCCAGGGAGTTTTCATGTGAGGTTGGCATTCTCTCACCAATTTATCCAGCAGGTGCAGAAATCAAGGATGGAGAGGCTCTCTTCTTCTGAGCACTCTGTAATTAAAATGCAGTAATAAAGGCCTAACTACAGTGTGACTGTGGGCTAGCAGCTGGGCTGGTGCCTCAGAGCAAGGACTGAAGTGAGCTCATCCCCTTTGCCCAACAAATCCACCAGCAGCATGGGGTGCGAGGTGCTCCTGCAGCACCTTGGGCTGGATCTCACTCCTGTTGTTTCTGCAATAGTTACAATACCTTTTTTCCAGTGGCTCTCAGCCTGCTGATGTTTCTGGTGGGAAGAAGCCACCTCTATTTCATCTCAGCCTTCTGTGAATTTTTATGGAAGCTAATTTAGCACTCGTTTCAGTGAGTTTCCTCAGATTTCTGGAGTCTGAAATGCTATGTGTTCCTGTAATAAGGATGCCACTCCTAGCTAGAAGCACTTTTCCTACATTATTTATTCATTATTCTATGTGATGAATGTGGGATGTGTTATGAATCCATGGTAGGAGATCAGGAGGTAAACTCATTTGCTTTTAGTACTATGTGATTAAAAAGAGACTCTCTGCTTGCGTAGGCAACAAAAGTATTGAATTTCTCTTATCACCAAGATGGTGAAAAACTTGATTCCTTTCATTTCCTCCATCAAGGAAGCAATGACTGCCAGCACAAGCACATAGAGTGTGATCTATTCAGAAGATACAGAGTTGCTAGACAAGATATGTTCTCATCACTTGCAAAATGAAGAGCCAGGAAGTAGGCATTTAAAGGATAGCATCAAATATTTAGGAGATAAAATCTGCACAGAGTGTAAAATGAAAGATTTAATCTTAGTCTTACCTTAAAGAGCTGGGTTTGTTTTCCTGTCTATTATCTGCTGCTCAAATTCAAATGAAATGTTAGAAGATATTGCATTTGGGTAGAGGCAATATGGAATTCAAAATTTCCTGGTTGAGGAATGTTGTCACTCAGGGTTCTGGTTCTGTCTGTGACAGAAGTACAGGCTTAACAACCAGGTGAGATGGTCAGAAGTTTCAGGCAGGTTTAAAAGGGGATAAATGAAGACACATCTTTCTGGTTTCTTTGTAGTCCTACAGCTCCACCCTACCCTTCCAACAAAAGACCCCAAACCAAAAACCCACAAGCCACAGCCCACTTGATGAAACAGCCTGCCCTTTCAGAAGGTGAGCATGTGGCTGGCACTCAGGAACTGCAGGGTGGCAGACATGTCCTAATAGGACTGGTGTTCTTTGGCAAGGAGGAGATGGGTACCTGCAGGCAGTACCAAGACCTTCGCCTGGGCGTGGAATAGGGAACACAAAGAAAGGTGGTGCTGCTTGGAGCACTGCCAGGACCTGCACAGCATCTCAAATTCATGGAGAGGGGAGGGACAGTGAGATGAGCATGACCCAAATAATCAAGAGATGGCAACACTCCTAGGCAGAAGGCAGTTCTTTTCCAGATGGCCGATGCACTCATGGAGATTCAGCAGTCAGTCACAGTGGCCCTGGGAGGCACTGGAGGTATTGTGCACCAGTGTCCCAGGGGACAGGCTGTGAATGTACTGCTGGGAGCATGGCTAGGAAATGCCCTGTGTGCCTCCACCACTTGCTCAGCCCTTCTGTGCTCAGCCCTGGGCTCTCCCTCTGCTCCTCACACCTCTGCCCGGGCCCCACAGCCCTGCAGACTCGGTGGTTGTTTTTGCCTGGAGCTTTCCTCTGCTTTGCTTGGATGGTTTCACTTCTGATAATGTTCACAATGTTCTCTTTAATGCATTGTGGCACTTTGTTTCTCCAGGTATTACTTGCACAGCTATTTTGCTGAGCATCTTAGTGCTGAGGAAAGAACTGGTACAGGAATATCTGAGAGTATAACATCCTTTATTCAGTTGTCCCTGGAGGCTAGGAAGCCTCCAAGCTTCACATCCCAAGCTGCACAGAAATATCTGCTTTTAATGGCCTGATGCACCAAAAATCCATGGTGGCTGCTGGAGCTGGGGTGCCTCCTCTGCTCCCAAGCCATGGGCAAGCCAAGGAACCATGAGACACAAACCCCTGTAGATCGAAACTGAGACTCAAGCAAACACTGGTCCCACCAAGAGTGATGCACCATGCACACAGCTGTCAGTATTTTGGTTTTGGGCTAGCCTCCTGGCTTTTCCTGAGGGTCAGGAAGAAGTCCTGCTCTCCCACACTCAGCTTTTGCCCCAAGCCCATCCTGGCACTTGCAGACACTGTGCAGACTGCAGACAGCAAACAAATTCCCCCTCCAGAGGCTTTCACCAAGGTGCCAGTGACATCCCTCAGGGCAGTCCAGCAGCAGTGACAGCTGTGACAGCCACTCTGTGAAACCTCATAACCTACAGCAGTGAGGAGCAGGTGAGGCTGCTGAGGGTCACAGGAGGATGGTGCCTCCATCCATCTCAGCTGCTTCCAGAGCAGCCTGTGGAAAGATACAGCATCACTCCCTTGACTGCAGCATCCACAACCACTGGCTATGACACAGCCTCGTGGTTGCCAACAGACTGAAGGTGGGTGGGGAAACAGCTTTTCCTCTTAGGGCTTTCTGTGTGGTGGGGAGGGAAGGAGGACAGCAGAAGGAGTTGGGATATGTGCCTCTTTAATCACCCCAGAGTAACTGGGGATTGGTGCCTGGGAGTCAGCCCTAATAAAAAGAGTGAAATTTCAAACTGTGTGAGAAATAAAAGTGTATTGGTGTAGCTTTCTGAGCACAACTTTGCCTTCTGAATGGAAATTCCCTCTCCTGCTAACAAAAAATGGGAGGTTTTTTTACTTTGGTGTCAGGAATTGAACTCTGAAGACAAATTTTCAGTTGCTACACTTTGAAAGGATGCAAACAAACAAAAAGAAATCAACAAAANAATTTAACTAACACAAACATACTATGCTGGAGAGCAAATGCAAAGCCAATGAAATCATTGTTAGCCATATCAGTTCCTACTGGCTATGCAATCACTTAATCTGGTTATGGGCTGGAAACATGGTTTTCAGGAAGACAATTTCCAATTTGCAGATAAGTCATGGGACTATAGAACTGCAGAGGCAGGGTGAGAAAGACCCACAAGTACCCCAGCTAAATCTGGGTACACCTTTGCCAGATTTTTCCACTGAAGGAGAGGATGAGGAGAAAAGGGACAAAGAAGGAAGGAGTTCCAAGAGCTGGTTGTGTAGCATCAGCTAAATTAAGTCCTCGGCCCAGGTAAGCCTCAGCAGCTGTGTAGGAGGCCTGAGAGAGACACCTCCTGACAGAAAGAGATGCTGAAACCCTAAAAGAAAGTTGTAGTTCACCTGAAGGTGAAAATCTCTTTTTCAGAAAAGATCCCAAACTTTCTAACAAGACATTTTGTACCATCTCAGTGAAGTGAAGCAATTTACCAGTAGAGGCAGAAATCACCATCAGTCATAATTTCCAGTTGATCTGAAAGCTGTGCTCGTGTGTGGAGCTGGTAGGGCCCATCTCACCAGCAAACATCCAGCAGCCACATAACTCTCTTGGGAATATTTGAGAAAACTCAGGCACAGACCGGGAAAAGGTTTAACCACAGTCATCAGACAAATCTGTGGCAATGAATGGAAGAGAGTGATTTCTTCATGAAGATTTTTGGCAAAATGCCCTTTCAGGGCAGAAATTGAGGTGCAATTGCCAGGAGGTCACTGCCTGACACAAGTTATTTACCACATGGAAAACACTTTACTCCTCCTGACAGTCAGTCAGTCTTTAAAGAGCAGGAAAAACATTTAAAGATGACACAATAAAATAAATACAAATTACTGAAGCTTGTGCTCTGTTGCCTTGTGCAAATCCCAGGGTGTGCTCTACATTGTGTGCCCTCTTGTTACAAAATAAACCCTCAGCAACTTTCCTCATCAGCAGAATTTTGGCAGTCCAGGAAAATGAAGTGCACTAAAAGCTGAGAACCTCATTCACAGAACAACTTAAAAGGAGAATACTTTGGTATTTTTGTTTATTTCTCTTTTAGCACCACAACAGCCTGGTTGTAGAAGCTGCAGAGGCAGGTGGTGAAGACATCATTCGATGATGGGGATGGAGTCCTGGCCTGTGATGTGTGCCATGGAGCAGCCACATCTCTTCAGCAGGAGATGGTGTTTCTGCCTCCATCACCATTCCTGCAGCTCAGGCAGGAGGTGAGCATCTGGAAGCTCCCCTCCTGCCTCCTCCCATATCCTGCATGGCACCTATCTCCCACCTTAGCACCATGCTGGGAGCTGTTGCTGGATGCAACCATACACTGAATGGGGACATTTGTTAAGGACAGAGGTACAGAGGAAAAACCTAGAAGCCTAGAAGATTAAAATGGGGTTGGAAGAGACAGAATCATAAAATCACAGAACTGTTGGGTTGGAAGGGGCCTCTGGAGATCATCTCCTCCAACCTCTCTGCCAAGGCAGGGTCATCTAGAGCAGGCGACACAGGAACGCGTCCAGGTGGGTTTGGAATATCTTCAGAGAGGGAGACTCCATGACCTCCCCAGGGTGCCTGTTCCAGTGCTCTGCCACCCTCCATGTAAAGAACTTCTTCCTCATGCTGAGGTGAAACTTCTTGTGATTTAGTTTATGGATATTGTTTCTCATCCTGTTGCTGGGCTCCACAGAAAAGAGTCTGGCACTGTCCTCTTGGCACCCACCTTACATGCATTAATGACAGCCTCTTTTCAGTCTTCTCCAGACTAAACAGGCCCAGCTCCTGTGGGTTCTCCTCATAAGAGAGATGCTTCAGACCCAAATCACCTTTGTGGCCTCCACTGGACCCTCTCCCATGGCTCCTTGTCTTTCTTGTACTGAGAAGCCCAGAACTGGACACAGCCCTCACAGGGCTGAGTAGACAGGGAGGATCACCTCTCTTGACCTGCTGGCCACACTGTTCCCAATGCATCCTAGGATACCATTGCCCCTCCTGACCACAAGGATGCATTGCCAGCTCATAGTCAGCTTGTCACCCACCAGGACTCCCAGGTCCTTCTCCACTTTCTGATAAGTCAGCCTCCAACCTGTGGTGGTACTTGAAGTTGTTCTTCACCAGGTGCAAGATCCTGCACTTTCCCTTGTTGAACCTCATTAAAATGTTTCTCTCCACCCAATTCTCCAGCCTACAGATGTTACCCCAGGCCTGCAGAAGTTACTTCTGCCCCCAGGTGAGACCCTTCTACACAGATGTTGGCTAAATTGTTCCCTAAGGCCTTGGGTTATGGGGATCTTGGCCTTTCTCAGCAGCCTTTCCCAGTGCTCCATGGTCTCCACCCTTAAAAAATGTTGCCTAAAATCTAAGCCAGCTCTCTCCTGCTGCAGTTGAAGACTAAACATTGATGCAATGTTTACTTTTAGCAAATATGTTGAATTTATGTACATTTTAAAGGACATAGATTGATTAGGGGTTTTTTTCATTTTTTTCTTGAGCAAGATATTTAGGAAGTCCTCACTTGCAATAATGTCAAGCCTTTCCCCTAAATTTTGATGACAGCCACTTTGTCAAAGGGTCAACACAAGAGCAAAGATCAATTCAGGAAACAAAAATGTGTACTTGTCCAAAAGGGTTAGGTTTCGTGTACAACATCCCCTTTCTGAAGTTAAATGGATGTTGTGGTTTCATATCACACCCTCACTGTACAATAGAAATGGGCTGCAGAGCAGAAACTTCTGGGCTCGTGCCAAGGGGTGGATGCAATGTCTTGGTCAGACAGGTTCACTGCAGACTGGCTGGCGCTGGGACCCCAACCAGGTAAGCAGCAGGATGATTGCCATGTGTGCACAGCTCCCTTGAGGAAATCAAGGCACAGCTACTCCCAATCCCCCAGCCCAGTGCTGCCTGGCACCCCACAAGCAGCTTTCTCCCTGTCCCCAGTGCCCCTCTGTACCCTGTTACAGCTCCTCCCACATTGTCCTGTCCTGACCTCACAGCTGGGTCTGCACAAAAAAAAACCCCTCCAAATGAATCACACCTGATACTTGCTGCTGCCAGGAGGGGAAGTTTGGGATGCTTAAGTGTTGCTGCAGCCCCTGTGCTTGGCACTGGTTCAGCTCTGCTTGTAGCTGGCCACTGATGACAGCAAACATCTGATATCAGGCTGTACATGAGATGTAGCAAGCACACAAGCTGCTGGGAGGTACAGGGCATGTCAGAGAGCAATCATGTCCAGATGAAGCAGTTTTGAGTTGGTCTTGGTGGGAAAACTCTTTTTGTATTTGACATAGAAGGGCAGAATATATCCTGGTTTTGGTGGGGAATGAATTGGTTAATTCAGCTGAATAATATCACGAATCAGCTGCTGCTGGTAGTTGTCATAAGAAAAGGAAATGCTTTACATAAGTAAAGGCTTACTAAAACTAGGAATAGAGAAAATAGAAGACAGGGAGGCTCATATGTAAGCCAGCCCCCACTCAAGGATGTGCAGTGCCCAGCTGCGAGTGCTGGAGCTCTCCAAGTAAGTGCAGACAAATGATGCTATGTGGTATTGCTTTTGCTATTTGCTGCTTAGAAATGTCTCACTGAGAAAATCAAGGGGACTCATAAAATAACAGTGAGTTGTTTATTTGCATGACTGTCCCAGCAGGACAGTGCTGGTTTGCATGCAATTTGAAATCCCAGGGAGGATGGGGTATAAACCAGGGAATGCTCATCCAAGATTGCAAAGTATGTTCCAGCAACCCTAGCAGCTCCCAGGGGAGAAAAACTCTCATAAATGAATGTTTTACTTGTCTCACTAGTATCACATGGAGTTTTTGACACAGGGCTTTTCTCTGCATTATCAAGATTTTGGCTGATGTAAAATGTTTCTTAAAGCTTTTTGAATGCCATTTCTCCATGGCAATAAAAGGTAGGACCCAGAATGACTATTAGGACACCACAGCTGTTGGCTTGCTCCACGAGGGTGTGAAGCTCAGTTTCTGTGGAGATGGGGTGATTATTCCTCACTAGCACATGTATGGCAGAGCTATTGATGTCTGACTGTGTTTGAGTATTTTCTTTAGCCTCTCATTCAGTGCCTGATGGATGATGCAGTGCTCACCTTGCCATGGCAAAATGTCATCAGCACCCTGGGGCAGCAACCTCAGCTGTTCCTAAGGTAGGTAAATTAGGCACTCTGGGTTTACTCTATGCTTTTGTCTGTGACCTTAACACCTCAGATTCCTGCCTGCTCCATGGGATGGTCAGAGTTGCCAAAGCTCTTCTCCTAAAGCCAGTTTTCCACTGGTTTCTCAGTTAGTCTCTGCCTTCATCTCCCTCAACGTACCCATGCAAGTGCACTTTGTGCATAATGCATTTTGGTGTGGGAAGTGTTTCACTGATCCAGTGAAACATGCCATGGATGTTCAAAGAGTCATACTAGAAGGTATGCTTCCTCTCTTGTATGCCAGTCCCTGAATCTAACTCAGGCTGTGGAAGTAAGGCTCTGAGTGTGTGAGTGCAAATGAATCCATGGATTCCAGTGCCCGAGTCTCACCAGGATGAACGTGTCTTCCACTGCCATGCAGCGTTCTGCTGGGGGAGCCTGGGCGTCCAAGAAAGAGGGCAGAACAGCAAGCAGTTAAGAAAAGGTGTTTAAAAAACACCATCAAATATGTAATCATCCTAAAGCACACAAAGTTCTTCCCCGCTAAGGAAGAAGAGCCCCAGGAGCAGCAGAAAGATTTGGGCTTGACGTTCTCCGCCTTCGCATGAACCCGCGCGCCAGGAGGAGCCGAGGCAGCGCAGCTGGGCCGGAGCTGCTGCGGGTGTTTCCCGGCCGTGTGGGCCCGGGCACCGGGGGCAGCGACCCTGGGCGGCCCAGCTGAGCGCTCAGCAGCTCTGTGCCCGCCCTCTCAAACCAGCACACCCTCCCTGCACACCGCAGGCATTTCAGCCAGCACTGAAAAGCAGCTGCTGCGGGAGCTCCCCCAGGACACCCCAGCTCCACAGAGAGCTTTCAGGAATCTGGAGAGGACATTTATTACCTATTTGTGCTATTGCATCATTCAGGGACACTAGGCAAAACTCCTTCTTTTTTATACCCGTGTCAGCTTGGCTCTCTTGGCAGAACATTGCAGCAAGAAAATGATAAGATTCTTTATTAAGATTTATACTCCAGACCAGATAAAGAAAGAGGGGTCATCTTTATGTATAATGTGTGGTATATTAAAGTTAGGGGAGCCAGATTCCAGCAGTTCAGACTGTAACTACAAAATCTGTGCCTCTCCTCAAACTGAGTTTCTGGAGCAGCCCAGGTAACTTTTTGCTCAGCCATTAAACAAGAGAGCACTGGACTCCACGGCCTGTGTTCACAGATCCTGAGTGTAATTGTATGTAATTCCTGACTGTGATAAAGAATTTTCAACGGTAAAATGCACTATGGAAACACAACAGAGATAAGATCAAAATAACTTGAAATTGGAACACTTGAAAACTTGGCAGAGAATCCACTTAGGAAGTTTACATGGCAGGGAGGAGTGTGATCCCCCAAATGCTGGGGATTACATTTCCAAAATTACAGCAGGGATATACAATAACAACTCCATAATATTTTGATTAGGAAGGAAGCAAATAACATACTGCAGGATGCTGCTGTCATAGCACACCCCTTGGCAGCACCCTCTTTAAAGGAAAAAAAGAAAGAAAGAAAAAAAAAAGTGGGGAAAAAGGAAATTATCCCACTGCTTAAAGATAGGTAGGGGTAGAAGTCAATGCTTGGAGAAGGCATTTGCAGGCATTCCTACCCTTACCACCATTTTCCTCTTTGAACCCATCAAAGAGAAATCCATGTTTACAAAAACCCAGTTGTAGCCAAGTAGAAAAACTCATCTTCAAGTCTGCTGCAGCCAGCGAGGGTTTCTTTGGGCTCTAACTAGTCTAGCAGGCTTTCCTCCTCTTTCATGTACATTCTCAATGTTCTTCATTTCTGGCCAATCTCATTAACTCAGCACACACCTTTCACTGGCTCCAGGCTCTCACACAGTGACATGCAGAGAGGAGGACTCAGTTACAATGATCACTTGTGATAGTTTTGGGGGTTGAGGACATTTTAGACTGAGGCTGAAGATGCAGCTGTAGCAGGAACTGTTCTGGCTTTGTGGGCTGACTTTTTCTTAAAGCCAGGGTGTTAAAATAGCATTATCAGTTCCTCTCTCTTGAGTGCCCACCACATCACCTAAAAGAGAAAAATGTCCCAAAGAACATGTGTCTGCCCAGGGCACAGCAGGAAGTTGGTGTGCTATTCTTTCCAACACTGCAATATCAGCACTCTGCATCTGGGTTCTGTTTTCATCCTGCAGGGACTTTCTTGATGCGTGTCATGACATATCTTAAACATTAAAAAAACCCTAATGTAGGCCCACAAGATATTTCCAAATACTAGACTGGGAAACAGAAGTCATAATTCTACTATTATTAAAAAATAATAAATGCAATTGAGAAATTGATTTCATAGCACACAATAATTCTTCCATGTCTTATCCCAGTTAATCTCCTAATGTGATAGTTACCTATTTCTCATCTGTATGATGGGGGCTAATGATTTAATCACCCTTTTTCTGTCTAGCATTCCCCATTACTCCATAGTTACAAGGCATGCTCTTCTCTTGAGATATCTAAAGGATTAGTATTGTTAGGATAAACTCTGCAGTATTACTCAACTCCCAGTACTCATGACTTGGTTTTAGTCTGCTGCTTCCCACCCAAAGAAGAGCTTCTGTGCCCAAAAACATGTGTTTTGCATTTTCAGTTATATTTGTAGGCTGAAAAGAGAAGGTCCCCCTCAGTCTTGTCTCACTACAACAATTAATTTGATACTTTGAACTTATTAACTAGCATCATTGTTAGCTCTGAGCAGTTTTAGTGTGGGAGTGAGAATATGTCCTTCTGTCCTGTGAGGAGTCTTATTTCAGACAGAGCAACTACTTCACAGTGAGAGAAGAGACTTGGAAGAAGCTGAAATTAAGAAGAGCTGGGTTATATTCCTGACCCCTCCATTATACAGTTTATATAATTAGACATAATGACAAAGTTAGTACTTGGTATCTCACATCCGGTCCTCCCACAGATTTCAGCAGCACTGAGGATTTGTGGGTTTTCCAGGTTCTCCTCTCTAAGTACTCCTATTGCTAAATACTGAATGTCAGCAGATAGCAAGTAAAACCACTCACAGATATCCAGCAGGAAGCCTTCCAATCCAAACCAAACATTTGGTCTTATTTTCAACACCTCAGTACTGTCTTTTAGCCATAACTAATCTACTTGTAGTAGGTCGCTAGATAATACACAAGTTACCAATTACAGTCTGTATATCATCTTCCAAACTAAAAGAGGCTCCAAAATTAATTTTACCTGAATCCCTCATGCTTATTGTTGCAATGCTAATGAAGTGGCAGAGGGAACAAAGGGGAAGGAATATTTTCAGAATTGCAAGAGTTGTTATAAACATAAGTTTAGGCACATAAAAAGATAGTGAGTGAAGTGCACTGGAAACCTATTGCAAAGATCTCAAAAAGTGGTGTGAAATCAGAATTTCACCTGCTTTCTTGTGTTGTCCCCTGTGCTTGTGCATAATGGAAAGGCTAAAAAAAATAACATCAAAGCCAAACAAAAAAGAACAAAGCCTGTTGACCTACAGTGCAATTTTGGTATAACCTGCCCTCCTCAGTCCCCTGGCAGCATTGAGGCTGGGAAAAGCCAAAGCTTCTCAAGTGTTGTAGGCACCAATGCTGTCACCAGCAATCACACCCCCACAAAGTTTCACCACTGATTTCCAGAGAGGCTCCCGAGAATCTCAGTGCCTCTCAGACACGAGACCATTTTCAGTGCAGCAGCTTGGCATCCTCAGGCAGTAGAGAGGAGGCTCCTTCACGGGACAAAGCCAATTATATGGGCCTTATGGTGGTTCTGTCCACCCTGCTGTTGACACCAGCACTCGGATGAGCACTCCCACAAAGAGCCCCCTGATGGAGCTCAACCAGGAAAACCTAAGCTACAGGATGATCCCCCTGAGCAGCCAGGTCTTCTGGGTGAGTTGTTGGACTTCTAACACAGGCACCAGTGTATTGCACATGCACAAAACAGCTGTGCTGCTTTGTTATTCAATATTTACAATTGTCAGGAATGCTGCTCCCACCTAAATCCTCTTGTAGGGCTTTAATTAGCAACATATCCAAAATACTTTGAGTGCTGGACGACAGCTATAGGTGGTTACAGACACTGCTGCATGGTGCCAGAAGCCTTGTCCTGCAAAGGGAAATGTGGCTGGGTGTTAATGAGGGTCATGGGTACTTAGGCTCATTCAAACAAGCTAACAAATTCATTTCTATCCACATCTCCATTTACAGCTTCTGTGTGTATTTAGCAAAGGAACATTGGTGGTAAAATAATGACAGAAAAAGACAGGACGTGCACTAAACTATTGTGGTAATGAGCATGAAACCAGGAACTGAAGGTAATGAGACCAGAGTCAGCTTCCTCCAGATCAGGCCAGACCTTGACCACAGCGATAAGGAGCTACAAACTGCACAAATGTGGAAGAGCACCAGCATGAATAACTCCAGCTGCATACCCCAGTGCATTTACTTTCCATCTTCATGTAAAACCCTTCCCTGTGCAGGATCAGGCTAGTGCTATCAGGAAACCAGCAACCCTTTCCTGGTACGCAGTGCTGTCCACTGCTCTGCTTTGCTTCCCTCATGCTTTTTATCCTTTTCTGCCTTCTGAAAACAGGTGTTTCTAGGACATGAACAGTCCCTGGGCAGGGGGTAGCTGCTGGCTGCCTGCACAGGTACAGGGCCAGCACAGAGCATCCACTGCAGCTACCAGCAGTAGCCAGGCTTCTGCTCTGTTGGGGAGCTGCTCTCTTATAAAAATCACAACTCTCAGAAAACATCTCACACAACATGACAAATGCCTTGCTTATAGTCTGACATATTATCTGAACAAAAATATATTTATTTAGCCTATCTTGCACTTTAATTCTATGTTCTGCAGCATCCCAGCATGGCTTGTTTGGCTTCAGTTGATAATTGTACTAATTTTTCCATCTAAATTAAGCTGTGTCATGCTTAGGGACAAAAGCAGTCACATTATGATGTGTATTAGAATCATGTTGTACAAATATTATGAGCAAATCCCATTGTGATGATCGTCAGAGGCCCTTCTTATAGCAAGCAAATAGGAAGGCATTAGAAACATGGCAGGAATTTTTTATCTGCAGAGTCAGGAAAGGGAGCTGGAATTGGTCCACATAGGCACAGCAGATTGGAGGCTCATTTTTGTAAGGCTGCTGATGGCTCATCCTCTTGTCTTCCCCAAATGTGTTTCTCTAGACCCTGTGTAATGGCTCAGGAAGTCTCACAGAGACAAACTTGTCCCTCTGAATTAGTGGGCAGGAGGTCACATCACCTGTGAGGAGGAGGGCATGAGATTTGAGCGCAACAGGGGGTGAGCCTGACAGTGGTGTCTGTAGGAGCCAAACTCTGGCTAAAAGAAGAGCCTCTGTAAGTTCTGAGAAGGTTGTTATGTTCAATTTCTTGTTCCACGTAGCTGCACAGGAGACACACTCAGCAGAGTGCAGAAACCTTGGCTGCAGAAACTGCAACGACTGCAGACAGAACTAGCAGGGTTTGGCTTCATCTGAGAGAAGATCTGGATCCCGTCAGTGGGCTTGAAACACAGGCTCCCGCAAAGGGGTCTTCTGTGATTGTTACTCAGGAGGTCACAGCAAGTTTAACCTTGGGCAGGCAGAGCAGGGTGTTTCAGTCCTTTGTCCCTTTATGGCCTCATCTAAACCGAGGGTGGGGGAATTGCCCCACTCTCCCTCAGCTTCACTGGGTGGTTTGTTTGCTTTGGGTTCTTTCACATTCAAGGATATAAATGCGGGACAAATTGTACCTAATTCTACATAATCTGGGGTAGCTGAGCACCAGATATATCACACTGAAAGTCACAGCCCCTAGAGTACCTTATTGTCTTCCCCCTCAAAGGGGGAAACATTCCTTTGGGATATTTTAGGATTTACTGCCGTATCTTTGACGAACAAACTGCAAGTCTATCAGTGGGGAAAATAAGCAGTCAGGTCTCTGGTGGGACTCACAGGGACTGGAAGGAAAAGGTGGCAGGTTTATCTCACAGGGCAGGGAGCATGGACCATTCAATCCCCTGATTGTTTGCTGAAGCAAGACTGTGCCACCAAAGAGCCGTGACCACCAGACTTGCTCTATATTGTGTTGGTAATTCAAGTGGATTTAGCAGCACTTACAGGTTTATCATGCATGTGCAATTGATTTGCATTTATTGAGCCTTATCCTGCTTCCAACTGGATACTTGCAATACAAACCTGCATATTTTTCTTCAGACATACTGTTTCTGTGTGACTGAACAATATGTAGTAACTGAGACAAAAAAAATGGCCTCATTTTTGACATTTTCTATGGAGGGCTTGATTAGAGAGGTCTGGCATAAACAACTCAGCATCTCTGCTCCAACCACAGTGTAATGTTTCCACACAAATGAAATCATAAGTTGGACACACATTTTTGCCCTGAAGGAATAAATGTCCCCCAAATCCCATCTGCCACCACAGCAAGAGGGTTTTAAGCTTCTGCTTTTCAGCAACAGCAAGAGCAATGAAAAAGAAATGAAAAATCTGACTAGAGAGCAATTTCAAGAGGGGGATTCTCCAGGGCTGTGTGGAAGGGCAGCTCCCCCACTCCTCTCCAGGGGGAGGTAGAGCATATCCCCCCATATCCCCCCTCCAACAGGTGTGCCCACCAGAGCTCCCTGCCAGCCCTTGGTGCACACACAGCATGGCCACCTTGCTCACCTTGCTGTCATATGCACACACCAAGCCCATGCTGGAAAAAACTTAGGCTTGGAAGAGCCTTGAAATCTGGCTTTGTCACTGTTCATTTTTTCTAAAGTAAATTATGTTTAATGAAAATACCTGAGACACAAAGTACCTTGTTTTCATTTTAATTAGCAATTATGGCTGCTAATTAAGTCAATACCAAAATAATTGTGTCATAGCACAAAGGTAATGCCCATGTTTCTCTGTGCCAGATAAACAAGATTATAATCTTCAGCCATAGTCCCAGAGCAGATAATACTCCACTAATAATTTTTGCAGGGTTTAATTTGACATGAGCATGAGAGACAAGAACTGTGTAGCTTTTGATATATGGTGAAGGCCACCAGGTCATATAAAGATGGAGGGAGAGGTCACAACAGTCCCCTGTCTTAGAGTTGAAGTACAATTAGCCAAATAATCAGCCTCAAGTGATCTCACTTTCTTTGTATGTTAAAATATATACACTATCTTATATTTATATTATATGTATTACATATAATCTATAATTCTGTTGGTATAAATTTTCTTTGCCTAGTGCCTTCACATAAGACACATCTTTGATCATTTACCCAGGGAAGCACTCACTGAACAAGACTGGTTTCCTGCAACCAACTAAATAGTCTTTTTTTTAAGAAGTAAAGAAAGGCATATCCTCCACAAAAGCTAATTCATGCAGCATGACTCTTTGAATATATAGTCTAGCAATACACAAGTGTTGGAAGTAGCACAAAAGATCCTTGAAAACACTTCTAATTGATTAATTCAGCAGGGTAGCACCATGGAAATGATTGATTTTAGTCTACCAGACCTCCCTCTGACCTTTTTAGAGTCTCTGTTGATGGGTACTTGAATGGAAAAAATTAAATACAAATGGCAATATAATAATAGCACCCAAATTCCCATCATTTTAATATATCAAATTGACTGCAACAGGTTTAAGATGCTACAAGAACCAAAGCTTTTTATTTTTAAATGTATCTTTAAAATAGTGAGAACTTTAATGTCAGTAGTAATGACTGATCTCAAATGACTGATCTGACTCACAAATAATAAATGACTGTGTTCTTCTTAGCTAATGATGAGGTGTAACAAACCTGGTGATAATCACTATTTGGAACAGTAGAAAAAAACCCACTGTAGTACATTTTTTTGAGGTCATCAGGTTTAGTTTCCTGTATAATCAGGATTTATTGCAGGGTTTGCAAGCCAAACCAAAGGCAGGTACCTTACTAATGCTTGCTTAAACTGAAGCTGCCCTTCTTTTGCCAATCAATGTAAAAAATGTAAATAACATGGGCTGATATTTCTGCCACTCACCTGGAGTTTGGGGACAGGTGATAGCTGCACTGAAGACATACAGTTATGAAATACCAAAATAAGAGGGGCTATTTCTAAGCATTTCATCCTTCAGACTTGACTCAGGCAAACTCCCACTCCAACTCCAGCCCACTTTCAGAAACCATGCAGACCTGCTGCAAAGGGAAGTGGTTTTCCTGCCCTTCCTTTGGCTGGATAATGTTTGAACACAGCTCATGGTTTTAGAAATAATCATGGGTTTAGAAATAATCATGGTTTTTGGAAATACCCATTTCACTGTTCTTCCAGAGTACTCGTTTGAAATACTGATGTGCTGATGGCAGAGGAGGCAGGCAGCAGCTGTGAAGGAGACCCTTTCTCCATGGAAGAAGGATCACTGCTATCTCCTGCCCTGAAGTAAACCTCTTCTTGAGGAACTTATGGCTTTTTGGAAGCTCCTTGGCTTCCCTGGGCCCCTGCCCTGAGCCAGGGCTGTGAGGGTGACACAGATTTCACACATGCACAGACAGCTGAGCGACCAAGGGCTCAGCAGGGCCAGCAGGACACTTCCCAATCCCTGGCTCGACAGAGAAAGCAACCTTTATCCTTCCTGACAACCCAATCATATTGCATGATGTTAAATACATCATATGCTTGGTGGGACCTCCTAAATGAGCAAGGGAAAGCGTGCAAACTCATGCTCATCAAAGGTATTTAGGTACCTTCTGCTAATATTTGGGAAGGGATTTTGGTTTTTTGACATCTCTTGAAGATCTAAACCTGCTAATGTGATTTCCCTTCACAGCATGGTGGCTGGCTTTGACCAGCTCAGCTGTATTGTCAGACCCAGCTTGTGCCATCAGGACCTGCAACCATGGAAAGTTTCACTCAATTTCCAGGTGTTTTTTCAGATGTCATGGTTGGGGCTTAGTCAGGCTGGCAGGGACTCAGTTTTATATGCATTTGTTTGTTTCAAAATCTACCAACTTGTTTCTGCAATCTCAGCTCTGATTTATATGTGTATTCAAAATCTCTTGCCCTCATGACTTTAATGCAAACTGTGAAAATTATTCACAGAGTGTAACCAAGCAGCATCTGCCCAAGCTATGAGCTGCTTGAGGGAGTGCCAGTACTGGCATTCCCTGCCCTTTCTTCCTGCCCCACAGAAGTGCAGAGTGAAGAAGGGGAGAGCATCATTCCCTATCCACCTAAAAATGTGTCCAAGCAAATGACCTGAGCAGAAAGCACTCCAGTTTGGAGTGAGGTGTGGCACCTCCTAGAGGTGTCCATCCTTCCCTTCATCACCTGGCCCATCAGCTAGGAGGGAAGTATGGCATGGCAGGCTCACAGGGTTGCCTTGGGCTGCAAACCAAATATCTCCAGTGGAAATCTCTCCCTCCACCAGCTGGCAAAATGCTGTGATGCTTTCCTCCTTACCCTTTATCCCCTGCCAGCTTACAGCTTTCCAGCTGCATGTCAGTAGGAGCCCAGGCTGGCTGGGCTGGCCTCATTGGCTCTGCATCCCACCTGCATACTGCACAAAAAATGGGATTTTTCTGTGATACTCCTTCAGGTCCTTGCTGTTGGGGGCCATGGCAGTACACTTCTCAATATTCAGCAGATAACCATCTTTTTGGGGCTGCAATAATTTAATTTTTTTTCTCAGAACAGGTGCACAGGAAGCACCATGAAGGTATTGTGCCTGAGTCAAGCTCCCAGGTCTGTCCTTGTAAGCAGTCACACTGGCTCATGAGATTGTACAAAGGGCAGTTGGAAATGGCTTAATCAAGCTTACTACCACAAGCACAGCGTTAATGAGCAATAAATAGTTTGCTCAAGAGCTGTGGGCTTACCTCATGTGTGCAAAAAGGACTCATAGAATGACAGTTTTCATTACAGAGATATCATCAGCAACAAGAAGATGGCAGTGGGGTTGAAACTAGGTCCCTTCCAGCCCAAACCATTCCATGATTGAACCAGAGGGTGTTTGGGCACTGGAACAGGCTTCTCAGGGAAGTGGTCACAGCAGCAGCCTGGCAGAGTTCAAGAAGGATTTAGACAATGCTCTCATGGCGTGACTCTTGGGGCTGTCCTGTCGGGGCCAGCAGTTGGACTCGATTATCCTTGTGGGTCCCTTCCAACTCAGGATATTCTACAATTCTATAATAAAATGTGGTAGTTTCTCAATTCCAGCTGAAAAACTTGATGCAATGCTTCAGCGTTTCTAAAGAGCATCTGAATATATTAAAACGCCCCCATATGCATGTGTAGGTAAAATATTAATTGGTTAAGTTTTAAATTACACTGGATTTATCCAGCACTCTTGCACTAGAAAAGCAAAGGAAATACAGTCAATTATAGGCAAACTGAATTACTCTGTCTACATTCTTCTTAGAAGTTTATTTTTTTCTGCTTCAAGGTGATTTGACATTTTTGGGTTAGTTTTTAGGAACTCAGTGCAAAAGCCTCACTTTGTACTGCCGCTCCAAACCAGAAATGATTCAATTATGCATCAGCCCATCCCTTCTCCAAAATGAAACCCTCTCAGATACTGCACTCCCTTCAATACAGGTTTTAAATAGAAAGGGTAAGTAGGGTAAAGCTGGTTGTGGGAGTTACTTTATCTTCCATATTTTCCATAAGATGATAAGATGATTCCATAAGTCTGACCTGGCCAGACTCTGACGTCTCTGTCTGTGTTTCCCAGAAGCAGCTGGGAGAGGCCAATCTTCTTGCACTCTGTGGATGATCAGGAGTGGGAAAGGGAGACACTTCTGCACTGCAGAGCTCTCCTCCCTAACTGTGGCTCTATCTGCTACTCTGTTGAGATTTGGTGAATGCAACAGAAGCTGTTTTAACATAAGGGTTTAAATTTTATCTCACATTTTGTAGTCAATAAAAGGGCTTAGTTTCACTGAAGCATGATTGTGTAAAAGCATTACTGTTGATCTCATGCAAAAGTACATAACAGATACTCCTACTAAGCAATTTTGCAAACTTGGTGACAAGATTATTGTTATTATTTTACTGCAGACTTTTTCCTTGATAATTGAAATATGGTAATCTTTTTTTCAATTTTGTCCTGGTGTTCTAAAATCTGTATGTTAAAAACAAAACTGGAAATATGAGTTTCATTTCTGTATTGCTTTTGAATATGCTAGTTTGTATGCAGAGAATTTACCCCAGCAATTTGATTTCAGCATCAGAGCAAGCCATGTAACATTTTTGGAAGTGGAGAGCTTTGCTTGTCACAAACATGAAAGCACCTTTTGTTGGGTATGTTGAAGAACAACAGATATGAAAATTAGAAGTTAAGAGCTCACTTCAAAAAATTTGGCAACTCTAAGTAAAGTGAAAAGTATTTTTCAATTTTAATAGCTTGATAGTAGTATATCACTGGGGGTCTGTATTCCTCCCAGAATTTGTGTGATGCATACTGATATTCCTTACAGCTGTCCATCACTTAGAAAGAAGCTGCTTTCCATTATTTAATGCAATGCTGTACAAATATTTCTGTAACTCAGATTGTCCTCAAGAGGAACACCCGGTTCTTGCAGAGGTGCAAGAGTTCAGCTGTGGGCGACTGCAGCCCACGCTGGGGTTTGAAGGTGACTTGCAAAGAGCACTTCAGGATCCGGTGTCTTTCTTGGAAAGCTGCCACCAGCACTCAGAAGCTTTGAGAAATGCAACATCTACCTATGGCACAGGATCATAATCCCAAAGGTATTAAAAAACATTTCATCACAAACACCATGTTACAGCGTCTACACCAGTGATGTATTTATCCTGTTTGGGTTTAAGTTTTCATGTGGAAAGGGCTAAATTTGGTTCTTTTTCATATTTTAAAATATAAGTTACATGCTTTTATCTGGACTTCTCAACCAGCTAGTAGGTGTAGTGACCACTCCATGCCTGGTGACTGTACTAATGCTTTTAAGGCTCATAGATGTCCTGTGCATTTCTTCTGCCCTAATATCCTCACTCTGCACAGGCATAGCCTGTTCCTTCTCATCATTTTCTGTTTGATTTCCAGCTTAGTATTCCAATATATCTCCCCTTACTCTGATCAAAAGGATTAACAGAGCTAAAAGGCTTAACAAAAGTAGACATTATATTTGGCACAGGGACACTGGTGCCTGTGCTGTGGATGCTGTAACTGCTCTGTTTAAATGACCGGCTTTGGACCAGCTCATTTTTATTTTCAGGTGACTGCTAAATCCTTACCTATTTTGTAAAAAAGTGTTGAAACCCTCTCCAGAAAATCACTGCAAGAGGGATTTATCTTGGCTAATTTTACCCATCTAAAACTTTTGGGACTAGGTTGGGCCCATACACTTCTCAGGGAGGAGAGGAGCAGGCAGCAGTACAAAATGTTCAGATTGCTCCATTCCCTCTGTCTTCAGAGCAGGAGCCCAGGGTGATACACTCAGACCTGGAGGTCATGCTGTGCCCTCTGCTTGTCAGAAGATGCCATGGGGCAGTTCCCATCTCCCCCAAGCTGTAGTGCAAGGCTCACACTCCATCCCTAAGTACAGTCTAAGAGGGATTTAAATGACATTGGCCCTAGGCCCACTCAGGATTTAATTCCTTTGGATTTATGTATGGATTTTATTTTACCAAAGCTATTTAGTGCAAGGCATTAGGTAATGCAGCCTGCTCTGGAAATTTAGGGCTTGTGGGTTTTAAGAATGTTCAGCAGAAGAGTGAAGTCCTTACTTTATGAATGTACAAGTTTTAATGCAAGGAAAAAGGGAAACATTTGGCTGTTGGACAGAGTTATTTCCTTCAAGTGCCCCTAGTGTTTGGCAAGCATAGTTTTTATACACAAGTGAAACCCAGGATTCCTAAGTCCCACAAGGGCTGGGAGAAGGTTGGTGACTGGACACCTTCCTTTCATTCAGCAGTTGTCTCCTAAGGTCAAGGCATGCTTGACAAGGCTTCTCAGGACACCTGTGAGCTTGTGTTGTAGGAGAGTGAGGAGCAGTAGTGCCATCCCAGTAAGAGCCATTGCACCAGCACAATGTCTTTTAATCCATGCTGAGTATGAGTCCCCTACTCATGGAGTTCTGCATGACAGCTACCAGATTTGCTGATAATTCAGCTGAGAAAGAGGTTTTGTTGCGTTCAGAAGGATGAAATGAAGGAGGGTTTGTTTATCTGTTAAGCATATAATAATCAGGCAGAGCATACTCCTCTAAATGAAGGGGTAAAACACAACAAACAAATTAACTACTGCTACTGGTTTAAGTTATCAAAGGTTTTGCCTGTTTTCCTCAGGTAATTGCAATCATCACCTATTTCCTTGGAATTCTTAATATTGGTACCTGTGAATCATTGCATGTTATACAAAGTGATGTGCTACATTTTCATCACCAGCTGCCCTGCCAGGGGTCTGTGCAGACTCACCATTAAGCTCTCAGGTTCCCCAGTTGCAATGAATAATGACAAAAAAGTTCCACCTTTTCTGAAATGCACCAAAAAATGAATGGTCGAGGGGCAATACTAAGAAAAACAAAACAAACCGTGCAAATGATCTTGAGGTTGTTTTGCAAGACTTACTGATGTGAAATTCTCAGTGCTTTAATCATTATTCAAAATGTACCTTGAATCCCATTATGATTTCCCAGTCACTGAAGGATCGAGCCTAAGCATCACATGGGTATGGAATTAACAAAAGCTCTGTGGGAAGAGGTGTTTCACAGCCATGGGTGAGTATTAGTCATACTTGCATATTCTTCTTTCCACACGTCAAAGGTCTGAGGAGACAAAGAACTGTGCCTTGGATGGTTTTGAAATCCATCAATTTCCACTGGTCCTGAAAGGACCCCTCTGAGTGGAAATGGTTTTTGCCCACGCAAGCATCACAGCACTTCAAGGGGCACACGCCTTCGGGTACCTAACACTGTGTTTTCCAAAGAACATTTCCCTGAGGTGAGAAGACAAGTACAGCTACCCCATACTGCATGAAGTCTACTCCTTTGCAGGAAAACAATCTCCTTCTCTCTTTTTCCAAAACAAAAGTGTAATTAAAAATTACATTATTACCAAGAATGAGTAGGATAAACAGCACACTTTTTTTTAATTGCCATTTAAGTGTAGTTTAAATCCAGACTCATCTATTAGCTTATAGATTATTTCCATTTATGAATATAAACAATATTCTTGCCTGCTTTCCCTAACACTAGTGACTCATATGTTGGGTTTTTTTTCTATAAACCAATTGCACATACCACAAAATAAGGTAAATTTTCATATTGTGAGGCCATGCAGTTCATGTACAAATCATGCTTCTGCCATTTTTCTTTTATACATGACATTTTTGCTCCTGGTTTCTTTCTTTTCTCAGACTTTTCATGGCAATTGATTTTTTTTTTCAGTTGGAAACAAGTTGAGATACAAAGCAGAGCTTTTTCTTTCTAAATTGCACAGCCAGTTTGGATCAGAAATAATAAAGGACTCTTCACAGCAATACTTTAGTAGGCCTTGGTGATGAGGAGAAAATGTGCCTAACTATGGATACTTAATGAGATTTGATTAAAGCTTGCCATCAGTTCCTTGCACTAAATGTTACAGGTTGTGGAAGTACATTAGCACCAGAGGATACAGCTTTTTAGGCCCACCCTTGCACAGTAAGCACTATGGCTGCATCCCAGAGAGCTGGCAGCACTCCAGGATGAGTTTGTGCTGATGACAGTCACTGCTGGCAAGGGCTGCACCCAGACATGGACCTGGACCTGGACCTGGACCTGTCCCAGAACCATAACCAGATCCATCCCAGTGCTGTGGGTGGCCAGTGCTCATGGGGTGAACACCTGTGTCCTGCCCCACAGCCCCAGCTGGGTTATGGCTCTACACAAGTCACTAAATATTTCTGCTGTGGCTTTCCCAGCTCTTGCCTTCTACCAAATGCTTTCAGCAATATGTGAAGAGCTACAGATGGGCCCAACCCTGCAGAATTGCAGAGACCACTCAAGACCAGAGACCTTGCAGCCTCTGAGTATTGGGCTGGTATGCCAAGCCTGCAAAAGCCATCCAAAACATCCCTTGGCCACACAGCCAGCAGAATTTCCCTGTTTGCTGTCCTGTGTCAGGGACATACAAACCTATTTCTTGGTGTGAACTCTTAATATTTTCTGTGCAAACCCCATCTGCTAAGGTTCAGGAAAACTCCAAGAAGCCTCCTCCCCACAGATCCCCAGGGCTGTAACATGCATTGGTGGCCAGAAGCCAAGTACATTTTGGGGAGTAGCAGCAAACAGCTGCTTTTCAGACTCTTCACAACCCAGTTTTAAGACTTGCTCCATGCAGTTATTACTAACATGATCCAAGCTCAGCTTCCAACCTTGGCACAAGCAGGACCTATTAGCCTGTTTTCCTAAGGAAACATTATGGTCTGTGATCATCAATATTTTCTAACCCACTGGCCAGCTTTAATCAAACCTAGCAGCCAGGCAGCAGTCTTGGAGACCCCAAGCTCCTACAAGATTCATGAACCACATGTGTGGCTGGGACAGTGGAAATGAAAGGAAAAGGAGGCCAACCTGTATGAGACCTCAGAGAGCCCAGTGAGACTGAGATGCTGTGGATGACTGGCTCCAGGAAAGCTTCACAATGTTTTTCCATCTGCATGGATGCAGGAGTGTCCAGAGGAAAAGCAGATTTCAGTATTTCCAGTGCCGTTTTTTTACAGCAGTGTCATGAACTTACACTCTCTGTCCAATGTCTCTCTGTTGGAACCAGCCCTTGCTGTGAGGTGAAAATGGAGAATTAATTTTGTGAATGTCAGAAGCCTCTCTGAGGGTTTCTCTGGTGCCAGCTGCAGTTGCTTCCCCTTGGTTGGAGGGACAGCCACGTCAGACAGGCAGTGAGGAAAATGAGGAAACTCTTGCCCTCTATTTGAAAACGTGCCTTTGTTCAAAGCAGTGTTTTTGCCATGAGCACACGTGCCTGCAGGGAGCTTCCTTCGGGGGCTGGGCTGTAAAATGAGGCCACAAGGGCAGGCACAGAAGGGCTGCAAAGTCCCCCGGCTGCTTCTTTGAATGGCTGCCTTAACAAGGAGGCACAGTGACAGCCTGTGCTCATAGAGATTTCAAAAACCAGCCAGCAGTAACTTCCTCACTAGATTTTTAAATTTTTTTTAATTCTAAACTGCACATTTTTAAACAGAAGATTAGCATGTCTCCTGTAATAGCAGCAGTTCTGCTGCAGTGCCTCAGCAGAAGGCAGCTGAAGAGGACAAACTGAATCTGGACACAAGGAATTTGTAATGGGCAGTCCTTCCTCAGGGCTGGCCTCAGCACAGATCACAGAAAGCTGTGCTTCTTCACTGATGCAGGCTAAAGCAACCTAATTAAAGATGCCAGAAGTTATTTCTAGTAACAAAGTCAACAAACACTCTTCTGAGCGATTAGCATTTTTCAGACTCATTAAGAAATGAAAATAAAAAAATCTTTATCCTGTTCTTTTGGTTCAGTGCTGCAATGTTTCCCTAAGGCAGAGGCCAGCTAAAAAGAGGTGCTCTGAGAGATGTGCAAAGATAGCACCATTGTCAACCAAAGAAACCTCCTTCAATTATTCAGAGCATCTGCTGTTCTCGAATTTCTCATTCTTAGAGCTCCAGCTAAGTGGTGCATTTGGCAGTAGTTCTTATTAACTCACAGGACAGCACAAGTAAGGAACATATGTATTCACAAGATAATTAATGCTCAAAGTGAATATTGTGGTAAGAAGTTTCCATACACATTTGCAAACTATCTGCCAAATACATATTTTTGAAGAGTAAGGAACCTCATATGGAAAAGGTGAGTGTAACCCTAAGTAGACAGGAAACAAAACTGTTTCTGTTTTTCTACTTCATTAACAGCCAGAAAATTGACCAAAATATTCATAAAGGTGGAAGCTGTAGAGTCAACTGACAACTAGGAAAATGTCTTTCTGACATCTAACAGCAGTATTTTGCATCTGAAAGGCACACTGGAGTTGAATTCATGGCAAAACAATACTTAAGAAGGTAGCTGTGAGAGTTTCATGTCTATACTGCATTGCTATGAGTTAGAAAAATTCAAACAGACCTTGTTATCTCCATGGCTAAACTGAGATACTGAAATGACATGAACTTGCTGCAGAGTTGACAGACAGCTTGCTCATTTGATCATATTAATACTTTTGCAGTGTATTCCTAACTGCATTCTCATTCCAGGATCCTTTTTTACAACACATCACCTTGATGGGAGAGAGGAGGCTTCATTTGGCCGGCCAACCCAGCCCATCCTCCCAAGCCATTGCGTTGCATCTTCTCAGGAGTGATCAGACACCACAGTTGACTGAACCAGAGAAATCCCCTCTGTTTCCTCAGTTGTCACAGATACAATACCCGTTCTGTGTCTCTGCAGAACTGCTGGCAGCATTTCTTTCCGAGGTGCCAGCTGAAAGGGAGCCTGAATAAATCGGCTAGAAATGGCTGGATCTCCATATATATGGTCTGTCAGGGAAGGCAAGCAAACTACCTCCAGTAAAACCACGGTGAAATGGTGAATAATATACCCCAGCCACTTGCAGTAAAGCTACATATACATTTGTATACATGTATGTGTATGTATATACAGACACACACGTATATGTCAGTGATGTGCACAGTTTCTAACCAGACAAAGGAGTGGGCAGGTTCAGAGTTGTCTGCACTGTGATACTTCACAAACCACCCATCTGGTTATGTTCCTTTCAATCAAACTTTTTTTTGATTCCTGCAGCTGGTCAGAAAAAAAAAAAAAGAGCGGGTATTATTGTGCATTTTTCCTTATTCCCCTTTCACCGCACAAACCATCCCATGTTAAACCTCTCTTTAAAAAGTGAAAAGGTGCTCAGCCGTGTCACGAAGGGGCCCTTCCAAACCGTGCCGTCCCGAAGAGGGTCCCCGAGCCGCAGGGCTCCGCTCGGCCGGGGCAGCTCCGTCTCGGGGCTGGGGGTGACACAGAGCCACGGCCGTGCCCTCCTCGGCAGCCAAGCCCAGAGCGCGGCCCTGGGAGGGCAGGCGGGCTCAGCCCGCAGCAGGGTCTCTGGTGGTGGGAAGTGTGCCGGCACTGAGGGAAAGGCAAGGGGGTGGGAAAGGGCGAAAGGTGCCCGGGAGGTAGGACGCGACACTTACTGCAGAACTGCCTCCGCCTGACCCTGCAGCGCCAGAGCCGTGTCCGCACCCAGTGCAGGCACGGGGACAGGTCCATGGCTCCNAAGTACAATGCTCTGACATTTAGCAGGGTTGTGGTTTGCTAACTGGAAAAGTTCTTGTTTATATTGCAGTCAGAGCACCTCAAAACCTTGTAGAGTGTTGGGGGAACATAGCCCCACAACAGATCCCTTCTGCTGAGGAAAAGGTTTCATGGACTGTGTTTTCCAGCAGCATGTTAAGGAAGAAAATAGTAGAGCAACATGTCAGGGCTTGAGGCACCAGTTTGTGGTCGTCATGATCTGCAGGAGGTCTCTGTTTTTCCAGAGGAATAGCAGCAGCTGCTAGACACCCACACTGCACTGGGAGGTCAGTGGCAAGCATCAGACTGAGCAGTTATATTTAACCTTAGGAACTCTGTGATGACTAAAAGATGTTGCCTTTGTTGGCTGCTGCCTTCATCAGCTGTTGCCAAGGTTTTTCTTGTAGGTTGGAGTTACAGGAGCACCATGACTGGGTGAGAACCAGCTCAACAGTTCCTATTTGTTCTGTGCAAGTCCACGTCTCTTCCTCTCCAGCAAGCTTTTAAAGGAAAATGCAGAAAGACACATGTACAGAGTGCCCTGCCTTGTGACTCTGACATGTCATCATTCATTTATAGGAGTAAAATTGAAGGGCTGGCGGTGTCAAAAATGATGTGCATAACTAAGCTTTTCTGAATCTCTCCTTTGCACTCTGGTGCCAGGGGACTGCACGCAAATCCCACGGAATGTTATGAAAAAAATAATACTGAATTGGAACCAACCAAGTATAAAAATTATGACTTCTCCCTACTCTAAGGTAAAAATACATCTACAAACAGCTAGTTCTAAGCTTAGGTGTGTTTGTGTTTAAAAAAAGAAAAAAAAAAAGGGAAGAGGACTACCGTCAAATACTGAAGAAAACAAGCTATCATCAGCACAAATATACTTGTCATTGTAATGTATTTTCCTTAAACAAGCAAAATTGAGTCCTACCTAGCCCATCTCTTACATTATTCTATTTGTCTGTACAGTTCTAAAAAGACAATTATAAGCACTATTAAAGCATAAAATGCTCCAAAGCCATCATACCTTTCTCATTTCAGGTCTAATTTCTATTGCCAGCCCACACATACCTGCTGTTATATCTCATTTACTGCTGTAAATTATGTGCATCAGCATCAGTGCAAGTAACTGATGACACTGAGATCACAGCTGTGCTGAATTCTAATCAAGGAGTGATTTTTCACCACCTAAAGTCCCCTCCGCTCCTATTTCTTTCTTCCTCAAGTAAAAGAGAACAGGAGGCTTAATTCTGAGACATAATTCATTAAAGAATTCCTCATGGAAATATGCTGAGGTTGTCAAAGCAGCTGAGACTGGACATGGTGACCCAGGAATCTCTTTCACTCTGGTACAGCCATGGTTTCAGCAGGCCTAAGCATCACAGGATGAGTCCTTCTTGACAGAAACAGAAATAGGTGATGGTGCCCATTGAAATACCATTGGAAGCCAGTCAGTGGGGAACATAACCTGGGGCAGCTGCTCCCTGTTAATGCCAGCAGTGTTGCCCACCACAGTATGTGACCAATTCACACTGACCAGTCTCCAAAGGCACTCTGACACAAGACTCAGCGTGGATTCTTCATATTTCTCAAAGTGTTTCTGCACCATCCATCACTTTCATTTCTGATCAGCTCCAAATGAATAATCTGACATGACTGTTGCTTGGCAAAATGTAATGAGTGTCTGTGGAACTTCATATCTTGATTTGACAGTGATTTGTAGGTTTGGTTTTAAATCTCTAGGCTGCTGGGGTTGTCATGCAGAATCCTGTGTGAATTTCCAGTGTGGATGAGCCATGCCTGGGCTTTAACACAACCTTCAGGGGCAAGTAACACCGAGTTTTTCATATTCCCAACAGGGATTCAAAATGCTACATTTGGTCCAGATCAGGATTAATCAAAAGAGCTTTAAAATGAAGCTCAAATGTATCTGCTGGGTTTTATCTATCATTACAATGACAGCACAAGATTTACCTGCCTATGTCAAGAGCAAAAAATCAACGATGGCCCTTTGGATGACCCTGCTGTGAGATTCAAATGGCAAGGAAACCTGAAACCTGGCCATCCACCACTCTCCAGTTACACTGGCGCATGTGGCCGGGCTGGCTGTCCTGGAGTCCAGACTTCAGTGGTCTCAGCTGCATGTGGCAAGGGAAAAGCTCCAGGAATCCTGCTGGGGAGGATATAACCTATACATTTGCAACACAGCCTATGGACTCCAGCCCCATGTCTTAGATTTGCTCTTGCCTGGTGGAGGATGTGCAGTATGTGTGTGTGTGTGTGTGTGTGTGTGCGTGGTAACCTTGCTTGTGACATAGGGAACATTTAAAGTGAACCCCACAAATTCATTTGTTGAGGCAAAGCTTAAAGGTGTGAGAGCAGGGCCTGAATTGTGAAATGTATGTACAGACTGGAGAATGA
>VZRX01004914.1:26427-47757 GCA_013398075.1 Notiomystis cincta | reverse complement strand
AACCACCAAAACCTTCTTGACAGATCTATTTTATCAACCTTTGTACACATTGCAAAATACATGGCAAACAAATCATCAAAAGCAACAGCATGGCTGAAATATAAATTCCTGTTTTACCCAAGTTCTTAAGCCACCCAGTAAGCCCCCACCCTCCAAGTGTGTGTCCTAGCCAGTCTCCATCACTAACAACCTTCAGTTTAGTAACACCTCTCTGCAGGGCCTGAATGCTGGCATGAATGGATTGGGAGTGATCAGACAAATTCATGCAGCAAAGTCCTTCAAAATCTTCACAGCCATGCCCATGCTCCAAAAGCAAAAACTCAGTAGCAGCTCGATTTTGTAGTGTTGCGTGCCCTACACTACCAATTTTTAATAAGCCTGACAAAGCAGAGCTAGGAGTGTTAGTTTGCTTTGCTAGCCAACAACCAAGCTTGTTTAAAGTTGTCAATGTGTGTGTTGAGCCAGTAGAGGGAAAAATGGAAGCAAAAATTTGAGCTCCAGTTCACCAAGTGTCAGCATTATCATCACAGTCCGGGGTGTACTCAGATGCATTTTGCTCATTTCTGCCCTTTGAGGGCTGCAAGATCCACCTGTGAAGGATGAAGCAGGGTTAACTTTCCAAAGGTGCAAGGACCTCCTACAGCCCTACCTGGTGTTCCTTTCCAGGCCTTATTGCCACATATCAGAAATATGTTGTCAGTCCAAGGGCATCATTTCCCAGAGCGAGCTGTCCTGGCAGGGTGTGGTTACACCAGGCAGAGGCTTTACTGTAAATGCCCATGCCTGAAACATCTACACCAATTCTATTGAAATAGGGATAATTCATAAAAAAAGCATGCAAACACCTGAGTAGATCCCAAAATATCTAACTCTTGAGGCTGCAGGGGAAGGGCTGGAAATTCATGAACCTTATCCATTCCTTGGCCACTGTGATTTACACAACACCATCCAGCTGGCTGACCTTGGCTCCAATAGTAGTGTGGTGCACCACCACAGTGATTGCAGCCAGCCTGGAAAGGTGCAATTTCTTTGGTTGTTGCATTAAACAACTTATCCCATTCTTTTTCCTCTAAAGGCACAGCTATTAAGCAAGTCTGGAAAGGGTTACTGGGAGAAGTCAGAGATGAACACAAAGTTGATTCATTCATAGCCTGAGCTCTAGCCAAACACTGCCTTCCAGATAAGGTGACAGTACAGCTATTTGCCCTTTGTTAAGCCTAATTCCTATAAAAAGGAGGAGCCTAAAAAGGTCACTCCTGTTCCCAAAAAAACCTGTGTAAAAGCAAGCCATGATTTTTTGCACACACAGATTTTACAATAACACAATCACCATAAGAGTAACATGAAGGATCACACGAGGGACAATCACACCAGCAGTGGTCCAATGCACAGTACCACCCTTTTTTGACACTTGTGGCACACACACAGAGTCCACACTTGGTGGGAATAGTCTGTGCAAATGTAACAAGGAACAGGACAGCGTTCAAGTTCAAAGTTTTGTTAAGTTGTTCCTGCCACCACTCATGGATAGAAGCCTCCTCTGTGACCAATGCTTCTACCACCTGAGGCTCAATTTGGCCTTGCTGCTCACAAATTGATGTAAGGTCAACAAACCCTCTTGGGTCAGGTAGATGCTGGTGTGGGTGACCTCAGTGCCTTGGCAGAGGTGGGCTCACTGATCTGAGGAGACTGAACCGAGGCTGAAGCGCCAGAGTGGGGCTGGCTGCTGTCTGATGCCGAGGAGGCGTTCAGGGGCTTTCAGAAAGGTCTCACATTCTTTGCCAGGATCCACCTCGGGCCGTTTTTGTGGCTGAGGTTGCCAGGTCCAGTCCAGCACTGCCTGTGGGTGCTGGACAAGGACTTGAGGCTGGACTCCAAGGGGTGTCTGCAGCAGTGGCTGAGGTATCTGTGTCCGCGCTCCGGCTCCACTTTCCCTTCAAAATCAGACTTGGAGCGACATTGGTTAGCAAAGTGATGACCTTTATGACAGCGTGGACACACAGCAGGGGCTTTGGGTTTAACTCCCTTGAGGGCAAAGCAATCCTTTTTTAAGTGACCCAGTTTGCTGCAGCTGAAGCAAACTCCTGGGGTCCCAGAGAAACCTTTAAGGGCTGCAAAAGCGGCAGCCGTAGCCTCGAATTTGTGCTCCACCGTGCCTGTGCAGTTACAAACTTCGATCATCTCGACCAGATTTGATTTTGATTAGGCAGTGACTTTAGGAGTTTCTTACAATCTTCATTTACATTTTCCACAGCGAGTTTTAAAAGCAAAATTTCACGGGCTCGGGGTGATCAACCTGGCGCTCTAGCGCTTGCTTTAAGCGATCAGTAAATTGCATGTGAAGTTCACGAGGCTGTTGCATGATAGTGGTGAAAGTTTTTTGTGGCTTTTTCGAGTCAGGCACTTTAAGAAAGGTGGTGCATGCCTCCTCCCAGATTGCTTCAAGAACCTCTCTGGGGTAAGCTCAAGCTTGAGCTACAGAGCCTGTGTGAACTCCAGTCCCCATAAGTGTAAGGGCTGCTAAAATTGGATTATTATGACCCGTGTAGGTTAGCAAAAGAGCTTCTAACCTTTTTCACTACTCAGTTTCCCACAAAGAGTAGTGCTTGGGGGTTAACAGGAACTGAGCAATCGATTTTAAGTCCTGTGGGGTCATGACATAGGCACTAAACACAGAAGATAGCAGGCTTGCAAAGTGTGGTGAGCCTGTACTGTGCTCTGTCACTGTCCTCTGGAGCTCTTTAATCACCAAGAAGGACAGCGCTTCCCACTGCAGATTGCGTTGGCCTTGATAAATGACAGGAGCCACAATTCTTCCTGCAGTGTCCAACTCCCCCTCTTTCAGTGCCTCCCACTGCAAATGGAGCCAGTTATCGTGGAGATCAGGGGGATAAAGATCCGGCTCCTTTTCAGGATCGATGGGGCCAGGATCAAAGGGGTCCAGTCATCAGGACAGGAGTCTATGAAATGCCCCTATGGACCACAGAGGGTCCTTCTGCTGTTTGTCCAAGAGCAGTGGGGCTGAAGGCTGCAGAGGAGAGGGAGTAGCAGTCTCTGTCTGCAGGGAGTCACCTGGGTTGTTCCTTGAGGAGCGGCAAGGAGTGCAGAGAATGAGATCCCTCCTGGCTTGTTACAGTCTCAATTACTCTCCAGGGGAGGAGCATATTCATAGCTGCCTTATCCCCTTCTGTCACACAATGCCATAATTTAACCCCAGCAGCATCCCATATTTCTCTGGTGAAAGTCATGGATGGGGTGACCTGTGGCACCTTAACCACGACCCATTTTAGAATCGTTTTTAAATCACGCGAGGGCGAAGATTTGCCGTGCTTGTCCGAGAGTTCAGCCATAAGTTCATAAACGTCTCTCTCTCGGGCAGACATTCCATGACCTGTGTTCCCCACAGCTCACCTCCTCTTCCCAGAGGGATTCCCTGCCTGCTGGCTCCTGATTCCTCAACAGCAGCACTTGAGTTGTGCAGGGCTCGCTGTCGGCAGCTCAGCTTGGGTGGATGTCACCTCCTCACTCGGGGCACCCATTTGATGGTGATTGACATCCTTTCTTCTTGGCTTGCCAGCTGCCCCTCCTCACCAGGCCATTCAAAACCAGATTTAGGCAGGTCCAAGGCTGAAGACATTTCTCTCACGTCTCATGAAGTGATTTTATTTCTGGACAACATCCACTGACATGTGTCTGTCAAATTGTGTCAGGGTTGACAGGTAGGATGGAGAGATATTTGTAAATCCTTGAGGAAAGGATGATTCCTGATAAAGAGCAAGGGCTATCAAAGAGGCTTCAATAAGAGTTCAAAGCCTTGAACACCAGCCATATGAACAGGCAATTTTTCACATTTTTGTTGAGTCTGACACGCTTTTAATGTTTTCTTCAGTGTTTAAGTTAATTAACGTTAGGTCTTGAGAAAGAATTAACAGGAACTGGCTCATTTTCTCTCCGTTAATCCTATGAGATTCACATTGTGGGCTGAGTTCTCCTTAGGGCAGCATGTTCTTTATCTCTGTAGATAATAAGGATTTTTGTGAACTTCAGAGCCTGGCACTGGTGATCGGAAGAGAAATCTTTGACATCACACTGCAGTTTCTCCTCTGTTCTTTGTTTTCTCTCTCTCTCTCACACACACATGACTTTTCCTTACAAGGACATTATACTGGGTTTGTAAGCGTGTGGGGAGACAGGGAACAGAAAATCAAGAGCAAGTTGTGCTATTCTTTGCAATTTTAATCTTGATTATTTGCTGCTCAGACTCCAGTGCTGAGCAGAGAATGACACTGAGTATCGTGGCATACTCAGTTTTGAAATATGAAGCACACTGATAGGTAAAGATAAACATTCCAGGATTATTCCTACATTATTTAATTTGATATTTTTAGAAGTCTCAGCAGCACAGGGCAAGCACTGTGTGTGTCTTGTGTGCTTTTTTACTTACTAGTTTCACCCTCTCCTGTTTCTGCTTCCCCCAGTAATCCTGTGAGAATCCTCCCATATTTATTTCTAATTTTTTTTTTTTTTTGCTGTTGTGGACAGTGAATCTCACTTCAGTTTCTCTCTGATCCTGGACACAATCCTCAAGTTTTCTATTCCAGTGGGGATTTTTTTTTTTTTTGGTGGAAGAATCCCTTTCTGTTCCTAAGTCAGAAATGTTTAATGTTCCTCTTTCACTGCTCTGGTCTCACCCAAACACTTCCCTTTGAGAGATGTACATTTTTGCACAGTAATGCTTTGTTGGGCATTTCTATGAAGTCTTTTGACAAGAACAAAACACCATCCAAAATGCTGCTATTCTTGTTCAGCAGGAAGTGTTCTTTGCATTACTTAAATAGCAGGTTGCCAGTTTTTTGTCATTTTGATTGCTCTGGAACAAAGGATAGACATGGAGCTCGGCTTGGCAAGGATTTAACTTAACTTGTTGCTTTTTAGCTTGAAAGAGAGAATAAAGGGCTCTAGAGATGGCTTTGTGGTGGCTTTTGCTGTCCCAGTGAGGTCATGGAGAAGCTCTGCAGTGCTGCAGGAGGCTGCTCCCAGCTGCTTTCACTTCCCACTGGGAATATGGGGCTGTGGGAGACCAAAGCACGGAGCCCTCCGAGAGCAGAGGGGCGAGGACAGGAGGAATCACAGATATCCCTGATCAAAGCTTGGTTCAGCTGAGGCTTCTGTGCCTCACCTCTTGCAGAAGGAAGAGTTTCCTGTTCCAGAAGTATCAATCCATCATTTTTGCCTGGTGGCTCTGGCAGATGGGAATGCATTCCCGAAGGGTTGGGCATCAGTCAGCCTAATTTTGATGGCTGCTCTCTTCCAGGAGCGTCAGAAACAGCTGGAAAGCCTTGGCATATCCCTGCAGTCTTCTGGAATAAAAGTTGGGGATAATAAATGCTTCCTGGTGAATTTGAATGCAGATCCAGCTCTCAACGAACTCCTGGTGTACTATTTAAAGGTAAAAATATATCTTTGTATATACAATTTTTTTACTGTCAGAAGTGGGCCTCTACGTCAGTTGGCAGAGGTGGACTTGGAGAGTTTTATAAAACTGTATCTAAAAATACTAAAATTTATATGATTACAGTCTTTATTTCATATGTCATTCTCCATAGCAGAGGAAAAGTTTGGGGATTTGATGTTTTTGTTTGTTTTGGGTTTTTGGGGAGTTTTCTGAAAGAAATTTAAACGTGTTCTTTTTAAGAAACCGTCTCCTATTCTAGGATGAGGTTTTTTTGTTGGTTGGGGTTTTTTATGCCAACTTTCACAAGCTTTTACCCATGAAATTGTTTTATATGAAGGATGGGCATATCAGGAGTCAGCTTCTCCATGTGTAGTCCAAATTCTGGCTGCTGTCTTCAGTTTATGAAATGTATTTTTAATCCTCTTCGTGCAGCTTGCCAGGACTGAAAAACAAGTTCTGTTCTGCCTCAGCACTTCTGATGTGCACTCCCTGTTTCTGATATTAACCATCAAACACATCATGTGACTTTTGGACCCTGTGCTGAAATATTTGGGCAGTTTATTGTGGTTTTTACACACTGTAGATGGAGGACTCAGGAGGAGAAACAAGGTACAGCCATCTTAAAGTCACATTTTGGAGTGCAAGCTCTAAAAATTCTGCAGTGAATGCCATCGGTTTGAGCTTCACATTAAATCATCCTCTTCCCTTTGAAGTGGGGTAATAACTCTAAAAACAGCCACAAAATCAGCAATTGGGCTGAAAGATGGTTTTGGTTTAATCAGTCTTAGGAATTATCTTTGATATCAGCCTTTGTGGCTCTGTGCTATCTCAATAAAAACAAGGGAAAGAACTTTTTCCATGTTGTATCTGCTAAAAAAAACACATTGAAAAGGAGAAAAAGAGCCGAGGTTTTGGGAGAGGTTGACTCTTTCCCAGACAACTTGCACGTAAAAGAGTGACTCAGCTGCCAAATTACTGACAGATACTGGGACAAATCCCACTTTCCCAAGGACAAGAGCAAGGCAGAGCCTTGGCCCATCAGTGCCAGCAGGGAAAGTCTCAGGTGTCTTTCCTTTTCTAGGGAAAACTCCTTGGGGTAGATTTTGTCTCCTTCAATTAGTCTTTGTTATTTTTTTTTTTAATAGCTCAGGTATGTCTTGCTGCTGAGGAATTCTGGTGTAAAAATCCTCGTGCTTTGAAATTATTTTGAGAAAATTCCTTGGAGCTGTTTTTCCTAAAATCCTGAGATTTAATACTCTTGTTTCTTGGAATATTTGCCCACATTCTCTCTGAGCTGTGAATGCACCAGATCCTTCAAGTACTGAAGAACAACCTGAACTATTCTGCCTAAACTGTTGTATCTGTTCCTCAGAAATTGCTTGGAGATGCCTAAAAAAGAGATTTCTGTCCCAAAAGGGGATCCAGCCCTGGCAGTGGTGGAGTCTCCATGCCTGAAGGGATGTAAAAGCCACAGGGATGTGGCACTTGGGGACAGGGATCAGTGGTGGCCTTGGCAGTGCTGGATGGTTTTTCAAGTGGTTTTTCCAACCTCAACAATTTTATGGTGATCCTTCATCTGCCAAATCCCCCATACCTTGAGTACTCCAGGAATTTCCTGAGCTGTTGCTGATCCAGGTGGAACCTCCACAATCACCGTGGATCTGCCACTGTGAACCTTCCTCAACTCCTCCTTGAAACCCTTTATTCCTTTGGCTTCTACAGCATCCCAAGGCACTGAATTCCTCAGCTAAAACATAAAAACCTCTTTATTTTTGGATTTAACTGTTGCCTCTAAACTTTCCTGACTGCTCCCTGCTTGATATTGTAAGACAAAGTATTGGTTTGCTTCTCATTTTCCCTCTCAGGGAAGTATTGAACAGCTGGGAAATTTTGGGAGCAGATGAGACAACACATCCAGAAGGAGAATGGGTGAATTAGACCCAGTGAACCTCTGCAATCCTTTGTTAACATCTGAATTAATTTTTCCCCAGGAGCACACGTTAATAGGCTCAGACAACTCTCAAGATATCCAGCTGTGTGGAATGGGAATTCTTCCTGAGCACTGCATCATAGACATCACTCCAGAAGGCCAGGTTATGCTGACCCCTCAAAAAAATACCAGGTAAAGGAATAAAACACAGCCACAGCTGTTTAATAGTTCTCATTTTATCTAGTACTTTATGATTAATGGTGCACACAGATACTTGGAAAATAAACTCCTCTATCTACTTTGTAGGAAGAAAAATTCTGCTTCTCATAGGCTGCTTTTACATTTTAATTGTCACCTGCCCCTCTGTCAACTCATGTTTCATTCCAGTGAGATTTCTCTCAGAAAGGGTGTTTGTAACCCAAATTTTCAAAGAGAAGATGAGTAAATTGCATGTGCTTTCAGCAAGTAGATACTCACTGATTTGCAGCTGTGTAGATGTAACTCTGTCAAAATTTGAATTAATTTTCTAGGGAATCTGTTGATATGCAAAGAGCTGCTGAAGCATTTGTTGCTTTATTCAATTAAGTGGCACTACTTGAGAAGCAGCTGGCATATTCAGATTGATCACAAAATGACATGCAGAGTCAGCATTTCCAATAATTTATTGTTAATACACAAAATTCAAACTTTTCACATTTACTCTGATTTGTGGCTGATCCTGCTTGGAGCACATTGGACTGGATGGCAACCTGAAGTTCCCTTCAAATCTGAGTTATCCCACGATCCTATTATCAAACTTAATCTGACTCTGAAATAAAAGTAGTTTCTGATTATTTTAATTAGTGTCTTTAAGCTATTTATGTAGCAAAGGTGTCTATTGCCTTATTCAAGTATTTCTATTTTGTGCTGTATTTCAGAGCAGTGTGAAAAGGTTTTTTCCTAGGGACTTTTTTTTCAGGTTCCTCATTTTTAAGGTCTGATTTTATTCCCCAGACACAGCTGTAGTAGTATTTCTGTAAATATATTGAACTTCATGAGCTTAGGAGGTCAAAAGAAGCTGAATTTGAGGCGTGTGTGAAACAACACTGGGTAGATCAGTGAATTTTCTGGGAATATTTTGCCTGTTTGCAAGCCATAAATCTCTTCTACCTTTACTTATCCCAGTAATGACAGTAATACTGGGAGGGGGAAAAATTTAAGCTTTTTATAAATGCATTTACTTCAGATTTTTGCCTTTTGACAGGACATTTGTAAACGGCTCTGCTGTCGTGTGTCCCATCCAGCTCCATCACGGAGACAGAATCCTGTGGGGAAACAACCACTTCTTCAGGTAACACAAGTTATTAAAGCAATTGTTAACTGGCACCAACTTTGTTTTGGTTTAAGGTATGAGGAAAGATGGGGATTATAAAAGCAGTGCTGCTGTCAGGCTGGTTTTTGATGCTAAATGTTATTACAAGGTCGCTGTGCTCTCTGTCCCCTGTAGTCCCAGCCATATCTGTGACCTTCCCCTATCAGACAGGATCACTGGTAGATGTTTTCTGTGCAAGACTGTACTTTGAAACCCTCTGAAACACCTTAAAGATCAGTGGATTTGAATGATAATCTAAAATTTCATTGCTTTCTTTTATGCTTAAAAGGAGAACCCACATAAAAACGTGAGATTTTGGTTTCATTATTGCCCCTAGATTATTTGGATGTGGAATGGCTGAAAAATATCATTATCTAGACTGTGTTATTGGTAATATCAGATATTTAATTATGAGAATGTAGAATGGATTAATTAGTTTACCTTTGCTTCCTGTTTTTGCCCTGAGGAAAATTACACCCACGGGAGATCAATAAAATTTGAAAGGGAAAAATCTTCTGATTTGGAGGCTCTGCGAATTTTAACAATATTCAAAAGCAACCCTGTGTTTCAGAGCTGAGCTGTTTATAGTCCTCTAAAAATTTTCCTCTGATGTAAAGGCTGAATTTGCCAAAGAAGAAGAAGAAAGCAGATCATGAGGATGAAGAGCGGGACAGCTCCNTTTTGGTTTCATTATTGCCCCTAGATTATTTGGATGTGGAATGGCTGAAAAATATCATTATCTAGACTGTGTTATTGGTAATATCAGATATTTAATTATGAGAATGTAGAATGGATTAATTAGTTTACCTTTGCTTCCTGTTTTTGCCCTGAGGAAAATTACACCCACGGGAGATCAATAAAATTTGAAAGGGAAAAATCTTCTGATTTGGAGGCTCTGCGAATTTTAACAATATTCAAAAGCAACCCTGTGTTTCAGAGCTGAGCTGTTTATAGTCCTCTAAAAATTTTCCTCTGATGTAAAGGCTGAATTTGCCAAAGAAGAAGAAGAAAGCAGATCATGAGGATGAAGAGCGGGACAGCTCCATGAAGTGCAGTAACAGTGTGGAGCAGCTGGATGTAGATGGAGACAACTCCAGTGAAGTGTCCAGTGAGATTAATTTCAGCTATGAATATGCCCAGATGGAAGTCACCATGAAGGCTCTTGGCAGTAATGGTAAGGAGCCACAGAAATTATTGGGAATGTGTACAGAAGACGAGGACAACCACAGACTTTTTCCCTTAAAACTTCCTTTTGGAGAATTTTTCTTGCAAATGACTCATCACAGCCATTTTTGTACTGGAGGAGGGAAAAATAACCGTGGCAGACTGTTTAGTTTGGCAGTTCTTGCTGAGGGAAAAGCCAAAACTGGAATACTTGTGGATCTGCAGTCTCAAATCAAAGTGTTTTCACTTGGCTGTTTGTTTTTCTTGTGTTATGTCTCACCCAGGCATTAGCTGCAGTGATTTCTGTCTCTGAATCCATGTTTTTGAGTTTTTGTGGTCTTATGTAGCTGTCCCAGAATGACATTATTTTGGAAAACAGCAGGCCTTTTTTTTTTTTTTTTTTTTCCCGCGCNTTTTTTTATTCCAGCTTGGGCTTTCCCTTTTCATAATTCTCATAAATCAGCTGTCCTGTAAATATTTATTTTGCTCCAGAATTCAGCAGCACTTTTTAAATACTCATTACAACAAAACCAGAGTCTTTCTCTTTTTACCTGATACCTGTGCTCACACCACACATCCAGGACGCTCCTTGGTATGGATTTCACTGCAGTACTTTCTTTATTTTCAAATGCTAGACCCAATGCAGTCAATCCTGCAGAGCCTGGAGCAGCAGCACGAGGAGGAGAAGAGATCAGCTCTGGAGAGGCAGAGGCTGATGTACGAGCACGAGCTGGAGCAGCTGCGGCGGCGCCTCTCGCCCGAGAAGCAGCATTTCCGCAGCATGGACAGGTTCTCCTTCCACTCCCCCAGCGCCCAGCAGCGCCTCAGGCAGTGGGCAGAGGAGAGGTGGGTGAGCCACTGTGACCCTCAGGGGGGTTCAGAGTTCTGCAGTGAATTTGGGAAGATTTTTGTTGTGTCGCGATCGCGAGGAATTTCTGCGAGGACTCGTGGTGGGACTTGGGGAGGACGTGGCTGAAATATTTATCCAAGAATGGTAGAACAGGTTGGGTTGGAAGGGACCTCAAAGCTCATCCAGTTCCACCCCCTGCCATGGGGAGGACACTTTGCACTATCCCAGCTTGCTCCAAGCCCCATCCGCGCTGGCTTTGGACACCTCCAGAATAACCAGACCTAAAATGGTAGAAAATACAGGAAATCCTGAGTTCCTGCTTTGTGATTAAGGAGAAGCTCTATCCTGCTCAGCAGCAAATTTAACTAAAGATGAGGTGGTTGGATGAAATGTTGAGGCTCCTGTGTGAATTTGTTGTTTCATGGGACATGCATGGCTCAGCTGCTGGAAGGTTGTTTTTCCTCTTGACTCAGATCCCTCTCTCAACCTGGGCAGGTCCTGGCAACCAGAAGAGTGCAAATAAAAAAAGGGAGTTTGAGGATGATACAAAGAATTTTAACCCAGATTATTGTAAAAACCATTTAATAACCACAGAGGGGTCACTGTCCACTCTGCCTCTTCCTGGCTGATGGCACTGAGGTTATTTACTTCAACCCCTAACTGATCTTTTCCACTGCTGTCAAAAAGAGCAGCTGCAGGAGGAAGATGAAACCCTAAATAAATGAGTGTGGTGATGACATTGTCATGAAAAATACAAATCTCATATATGTGGCTAGAGAAGCAACTTTGGAAGTAAAAAATATTTCAGACAGTCTGACAAGGTGCTAGCTGAGTGCCTGGGATGTTTTGTGGCACCAGATTCCTGTGCTGCACCATTGACATTCTCTCTCACACTTGCCAGGAAGGCCAGTGAGCAAGTGGGTCATGTCTGAATAAAGGTTTCTGTGTAACATGGAACATCCACATCTGTGGTGGGAGAACTCAGGAATGAGCCACACAATAGCTGCCTGTTCAGCAGATGTGTGGAGAGGTCTCCAAAACCAGCAGCATCCTGATTTTCATTCTGCTAAATTCATACAGACAGGGGTTTTTTTCCCAGCTGAAATGTAATTTCATTCACCTGGTTTTTGTGTTAAAAATGATAAAATTATTTCGGTGTGAAGGGACCTGAAAGCCCTTCCAGTTCCACCCCCTGCCATGGCAGGGACACCTTCCACTATCCCAGGTTGCCTGGTCTTGGACACTCCCAGGGATCCAGGGGCAGCCACAGCTTTTCTGGGCATCCTGTGCCAGGGCTTCACCACTTTCACAGGGAAGAATTCCTTCCCAATATCCCATCTGACCCTGCCATCTGGGCCATTCCCTGTGTCCTGTCCCTCCATCCCTTGTCCCCAGTCCCTCTCCAGCTCTCTTGGAGCCCCTTCAGGCCCTGGAAGGGGCTCTGAGCTCTCCCTGGATCCTTCTCTTCTCCAGGTGAACACCCCCAGTTCTCCCAGCCTGGCTCCAGGGCAGAGGGGCTCCAGCCCTCTGGACTCTCTCCATGTCCTCCTTATGTTGGGAGCCCCACAGCTGGCACAGGGATGTTGTGTAGGGCAGGTGAAGGTGATTGAACTCCCCCCATGAGATCCAGGGCTTGTGAACATGAGGTTGCTCCTGGGTGTCTCTGGAGGGGCTCATCTGTCCAATATTTTTAGCAGCCCCACTACAAACGTCACCTGTCCCTTCCCTCTTTAACCCTCACCCACAAGCTCTCCTTTGCCTCCCCACCCATTTGTTTTCCTTTCAGTACATAAACCTCATGATTTTTCTTGTCTTGCCCTCCTAATTCTCTTCTTCCAGAGAAGAAATGCTGACCCACAGCCTGAGGAAGCTGCGAGAGCAGATTGTTAAAGCCAATTTGTACGTGAGAGAAGCCAATTTTATTGGAGAGGAACTGGACAAGAGGACAGAGTACAAAGTGACCCTCCAGATCCCAGCTTCAAGCCTTAATGCCAACAGCAAGGTACAGTCCCCCTGAATGAATTAAATGGTTGATTAGTAAGTTTGTCCCTCAGTGTTCAGATTTCCTTTACTCTGTAATGGTTGAGATAGTTTTCCACTAATGTGCATTAAATGTGTCTCTGCTACATCCTTATGTTATTTTACACCATGAAAATTCTTTAATGTGCCATAAAAGATAAATGTGTTGGTGCAAGACCTTTCCCCTGATGTTGAAGTTCACACTTGTTGCTGTTGCAGAGTGACAAAGTCTCTGCAGGTTGGGTAACATCCATTTCAAGTGTTTACCATCCCTTTGTGGACATTTGACTTTGTATCATCCCAGTGAGCTGCAAAAATTCTGCCATCCCCCTGCAGAGGAAGGAAGTGGAGCAGAGAGGATTTGGATTATTTATTCCCAGGCATTTTAGAAATTTTTTAAGGAGGGAGCTGAACCCAGACTTCCATGTCTCAGGTTGGCTACCTCAGCAGGTGTTATTTCTTGAAGCCAAATCAGTGTTTTGGTGATACTCAGACTGTCCTTGGCACAGCAGATGGATTTTATTCCAGGATTACGATTTTTATCAGTTGTTTTAGAAGTTTTTCTCACAGTCTTCTGGGGAAGACACACCCAGGAGGAGGCTGATAAAGAGGGTTAAGTGTCTGCACTAGTTGAAAGTTGCAGGCAGTAGTAATTTTAGCTGGAACTCCAGGCCTGCTGTAACTTGAGGATATTTGTGAAATGCTTAAATGTTCCCATTTCTAACACTTATGCAAGGTGAAAATCCAGGGAAACCAGTGCCTGTAGCTGTGATTAGACTTCCCAGTTAAAATGAACACCAATACACTGTGACAGCTGAACTCAGAGCCTGTCATGCTTGGATTTGGCTGCTCAAGCCAGAATAATAAAAAAAAAACCAGACTTTTCCCAAAAATATCCTCAAGTCTGTGTTAGTTTTAAACTCTTTTTTTTTTCACGTCATGACATGAATTCCTTCTTTTTATCCCGTTTATTGTTCCTCAGAGAGGTGCAATTCTCAGNACTCTTTTTTTTTCATGTCATGACATGAATTCCTTCTTTTTATCCCGTTTATTGTTCCTCAGAGAGGTGCAATTCTCAGTGAGCCTGCTATCCAGGTGAGGAGGAAAGGGAAAGGCAAACAGATCTGGTCACTGGAAAAACTGGAGAATCGACTGGTGGATATGAGGGACCTCTACCAGGAGTGGAAAGACTGTGAGGAAGACAATCCAGTAAGTAAAAAGTACCCCAGTAGTTACATTCCTGTTCCATTTTCAGCAGGATTGTTGGGTGGAGGTGGGGAGGGAATATGCAGAGAGCTGAGTTTTCCTGAGGTTTTGCTTTTCCTAGTGCTGAATTGATCCTCAGCATTTCATTAACCCTTATCTTGTCACTCTGATCCCTGCTGGCATGCATAGTTTGGTGAGGGAATGGAGCACACAATGGGAAGCAGGGGGTTACACAACAGCAGTTAATGGGCAGGAATCTGGCATAGTTAAGGAGAACTGGCTCAGGACAGGCCTTATCCAAAGTAAAATTCATTTCCATTCCTCCTGTGATCTAATCTGGCCTCTCTGCTCAGTCCATTTTTCTTTCACTGGGCTGGTTGTGCAACACTTTGAAAAGTGTTTCCTGGAAGGTTTGTTTTCCTGGCATGACTCTGGATTTGGTTGCAGGTGATGAGAGCTTATTTCAGGAGAGCTGATCCCTTCTACGACGAGCAGGAAAACCACAGCCTTATTGGAGTAGCCAATGTTTTCCTTGAGTGCCTGTTCTATGATGTGAAGCTTCAATATGCTGTTCCAATCATCAATCAGAAGGGAGAGGTTTGTCATTCTTTATCCTCTGTCCTTGCTCAAATGTTTAATTACAGCCTGTGGATCTAACTACCAGGATGGAGTAGATCATTCCCAGTTTCATGGGCACAAGTTCTTTGCTAACGGTGGGGAATTGTTCGAGGCCCAGAACGCTTTGCTGGAGTTTTCAGGCAGCTCTGAATCCCAGCACGGTGATTGTGAAAGGAGAAAGCTTCCTGAGCACCTTTCTGAGGGAAACAGCCCAAAATAAATGTTTAGGATTGAGCTATAGCTCCACTGGTTTCACTGCCTGCCATCAGGAAAATAGGTTCTTAAATACATTGTGGAAGAACAACCTCAAAGGCAGCCGAGCACACCGGGCAACATTCTCCATGCTCTGCATCAAGTGTGCACTCTGCAGACTCTGCAGAGACTCTGAAGGTGAGATTGTTCCCTGAGCCACCCCAGTGGCTGATTTCTTTATGGTTTTTGCAGCAAAGGCTTTTTGGTTCTTGCTCTGGAGCGTTCTTCGCGCGGTGCAGCAAACGCCGAGCGCGAGAGCGGCGCGGAAAGGAATCAAATGTTGGCTGCTTCCAGCCCGGCAGGGGGTGGCCCTGGCACTGTTTTCTGGCACACAAATCATTGTGGCTCCTGTCCTGCCAGGTTTCAGGTCGTCTCCACGTGGAGGTTGTTCGAGTGAGCGGGGAGATCGATGACCGGCTGGTGGGAGGTGAGGACAGCCCTGACTATTCAAATGAAAACGACATCCAGGAGAGAAAACTCGTCTGCAGGGTGAGTTCCAGAGGTATCCCAACCTCTGAGCATCCTTTTCTCTTCCCATCCTGAGTCAGAAGTTGGATGTGTCCTTGTAACCTCATTTTGTTTCTGGAATGGCTGAAATCAAACAAGTTAATTTCATTAATTGTATTTATAACCCAAAGGCTCACCACAGGAAGTTTGTTGGACTCTTGGAAGCCAGGGAAGATCTGTGTATTAGGACTGGCACTGCAATATCTAATCCAAGAAGAGTCACAGAATTCCAGGAATCATTGTCTCTTAATATTTCTTTTTCTCTTAATATTTCTTTCTCTGAATATTAAATATTTTCTGAAATATACACAGTGTGTTTATTACTGTTAGTAATAAAAAGAAAATTAGTAGGAAGTATTTACTAGCAGTTCTGTGTTGTAGTAAAACTCCAAGCTACAGGTAAGAAAAGAGAGGCAAAAAACATTAGAGGGAGTGGTCCCCAGCCTTGCTGACTTCTGGACAATATGAACAATTTGGGAGAAATTGTCCTTTTTTTCCCTGTCCCATAGAGCTCCAGTGCTTACAGGCAGGATGGGGCATTTTGGCAAAAAATATTTCTGCCAGATCTTGAGGATTTTACTGCAAAAATCCAACTTATTTGGTCTTAATTTGACAAATGGAGAATAAAAGTTTTTGAAATACATGGTGAATACGATGGCTTTGTTTAGATCAGAATGAGAATTCACATTTTGCTTCTATTTGGCCTTGATTTTGAAATTTTGGCTATTTTTGCATTTTTGGGGTTGATTTTGGGTTGTTTCCAGCATCACAGAGTAAGGACAAGTGGTATCTTAAACCAAGGATTTTTGGAGAATATAAAGGAGCCACTGGAAATATGAGATTTTTATTGCATTCCTCTTCAATTGCAAAGGTTTTGGTGCATTTGACCATTAAAAAAGAGGAAAATGTTCCTTCCAGGAAATATGAGCCTGGTGACATCTAGTGACTGTGCTCAGCTGCTGCACTCAAAGTATCATCTCCAGTGGGTATCAGTGCAGAAATTTTATTTTCTAAATTGTTTTGGGTTTGCTGCTCTTATTTTTTTTGTGTTATCCTTTGCAGTGGAACATTGTTCTAGCAGGAGGTATTTTCAATCCCATGCCTGATGAGTAAATGCTTCTCATTTCTTTCTCAACCTCTTCTCTAGATTAAAATACTTCAAGCTACAGGTTTGCCACAGCACCTGTCCAACTTTGTGTTCTGCAAATACACATTCTGGGATCAAGTGGAGCCTGTTATTGTTGCACCTGAGGTGGATCCTTCCCAGTCTTCAATCAGCAAAGAGCCACGGTGCATGGTTGTCTTTGACCACTGCAATGTAATTTATTTTTCTCTTTTATTAATTAAACTGTAAGGCAGAGCTAAAAAAGCAGGTTTAGGTTTGTGTAGCAGTTTTGTCTGCATATTTTCTCATATTATATTTCATGATGCCCTAATACCATTTTTAATTTCATGATGCTGATACATTGATTATTTTTTTTTTAATAAGAAATGGAATGTCTTCAGAATCCATTTAAGTTTGATTCTTGTATAAAAATCACTGAAGGTGAAGGGGATTAATAAAGGAAAACATCAGTTCTTTAGAGAAACTTATATTAGAATTTATTCATTGTAAAATTCACTGTGGATGAGGGATATTTATTTGAGGGTATTTGATGTCAGTAACTGAGCTGATCACTCTAAACCTTGATGAAACGGAGAGAAATGTCCCAGTTCTGGGACTGCTGTAGATGTTGAAGTTGGGCTGTTAGAAATCAGAACAGACTATTTAGGACAGACTCTTTCCTCCCACTGGCTTTGGAGCCGCCGAGCAGAGGAATCTCTGATAGGAAGGGATGAATCCCAGCCAAATCACCCCAGTTCTCATCGTGTTCTATCACTTCTCATTATTACACTGAGCAATTTATTCCTCTCCCCATTTGTGGAATAGATCTGACACCTTCTGATGAGTTTTGATTTTCTCATTCTGAACATTACCACGTCTGCTTTGATTTTTTTCTGAGCCATTGGGCTTGCAACAGCCTGTGGTCATTTTTCAGCTCCTTATAGACTTTAATCTTTAGAAAATCACATGCCTTTGACCTGCCCCCTGATTTTACAAACTGAGGCAACACTTCCTTTCCCCTGGATTGTGTCTTGGGAAGCAGAGGGATTTCATTAAATGCTTTTATTAAAGTCAAGGCAGTAAAATCTCACAGCCTGAGTGGTGCAGTCACAGTTACCAACTGATCTGCCCCTTCCAGGAGGTTTCTGTGAATATTTCTGAAGACTTCATGGAACATCTTTATGATGGTGCTTTGGCCATTGAAGTTTATGGGCACAAGCAGAGTGGTGACCGCAAAAACCCAGCCCTGTGGGATTTGGGAATAATCCAAGCCAAAACTCGCAGCCTTCGTGACAGGTAAATATGGAAAATACAACTTGGTTTAGAATCTGGGAAAACCACTGGCTGAGTGGCCCAGGTTTGAAACAGGTGAGTAGTTAAATTGTGAACTGAAGGCTACTGGATGACTCCAAATTCATTCCTGGCCCCTGTTACCATTCCAGTGGAAAAGCTCTATTGCTTCTTACCTCAGTTTGGAATAAATCTGTAGCAATATGGGAATTCAGACTGAAGAGGGGGTGTTGCTTGTTTGCTGGCACTGTTTGTTGTCCCCAAAGTAATCTTACAGTAGCATTTTCTTAAATGTGAGTTGTTTTGCCTCTTCAGTTAGAAGACATCTCTGCATCTTAATTTATTGGCAGTTATTTCTCTTCTTACTTGCAGCTTAAGCTTATGGTGAGTATTAAGCTGCATACATGGAAATTTAAAATGAAAGGGAAATATGGCAAAGAGGAAAAGGATGCTCTAAAACTGAGTTATGTTTGATAGCTGAGTAGTGAGCACCTCTGTCCTCCTTCATTTTGAAGTTCTACAAAAGTGGCTGTTTCTTATTAAGCTCTGGGAAGAATTGGAAAGAAGGCAGCGAAATGAGAAAGGTCAGGGAAGTGCTCTGAACCCTGAGAGCTCGTGAGACAATGTCATATTTCATTCTTCTGTCTTCCATCTCAATCTGATTGCCCTGACAACACTGGGCTTCTGTAGCAGGGGCTGAGACCAGAGCTTAAATGTGGAATTGGGGGTTGTATTGGAATGGGGAAAAGGCTTTTTTCTGATGTTTGGCTGAAACAGCTGTCAGGAAAATGCAGCAGCACTGCACAGCTGGTACCTGTGTGCTCACAAATGGTGCAAATTCATTGCAGTGGTTGTTGCTGCTTCAATCTGGAGCCTGAGCTCGGTGTTTTGACGTTTTAATTCTTTTCTTTGGGGAAAAAAAAAAAAAAACACAAAAACCAACCAACCAAAAGAAACAACTCAGCATTTGGCTGGTTTTGCAGGTGGAGTGAGGTGACCCGAAAGGTGGAGCTGTGGGTGCAGATCCTGGAGCTGAATGAGAACGGGGAGTACTGCCCAGTGGAGGTGACCCCTGCCAAGGATGTCAGCACAGGAGGCATCTTCCAGCTCAGACAGGTGAGGGGGCAGGGGCAGCATTCCAGCTGTGCTGAGAGCACGTGGGAAGCTTCTCTTTGGGTGGCTGAGGTGTCCAAGGAAGTGTCAGGCTTAGGGGATGTTGTGGAAAACAGATGGAGAGTGGGGTCACTCCAGGGAGGCAGAGCAGAACTCAGCTGGAAGGTGATCAAAGGCTTCCCTGGGACCTTTTTGCTCTGTCCTGTGCCAGCACCTGGCAGAAGGGACATCAGTCTCTACTGAACTTCATTAGTTTTTAAAGAGGTCCAGAGTTCCTTTTTATTTGATACCTCCAGCCAAGCGCTCCTTTGTTCTTGGAATTCTACCTGCTTTAAATTGTTAATGCTTAACTGAACAGCTCACATTTTGAAATGATGAGTTATTGATAAGCTGCTGTCCAAAGAACAGAGGAATCAGTAAAAGTCAGACACAGGCTGCTCCTCTGACCTCACCAACTCCTCTGATTTTTAATTTAATTTTTATTATTTCCTCTTTTTTTTCCTTATGGTTTTACTAAAGAGCAATTGCTTTAATGCACTGATACCATCAGTGGGTCAGAATTTGCAGCCAAGGAGAGCAGAGTCAGGAAAAGTTCACTGAAATTCCAGTAACTCACCAAATTAGACTATTTGCTTTCCTCTTTTGTAGGTGGGGAGAAGATCCTACTTTCCCCCTTCAGAAGTTTTAACATAAAAATCCTATAAGTGTATGTCTGAAAACCCTCCAGAAAAGGAAACTGAGGAGTTGCTGAATGCTGAACTTTTATTTTTCTCTGTAAATATATAAATCCTTGGAACAGGAGGGGCATCTCTTGAACTCAGGGTCATTGGGATTGCAGCACTTTGCTCTTCCCAAAATAAAAATATAATACTCCCTGCCAGTGACTGCCAGTAGAGGTCTCTCTGGAATTAAACTTTCAGCACTTTATATTCTTTTTGGTTTTTTAACAAGCATTTCAAATTGTTCTTTTGGACAGGGGCAATCTCGACGGATCCAGGTTCAAGTGAGATCTGTGCAGGAATCTGGGACCTTGCCACTGATGGAGGAATCCATATTATCTGTTGGGGTTGGCTGTGTTCAAATAAAACATGTCAAGTCACCAAATTATCAGGTAAAACTGAATATTTACTGCCAGCTGTTTCCAGGAGCTGTGAGGCATAAAGGGATGTCCTTAAGCACGTTGGAGTTGGAGCCAGCTCTGTGCATTTCAAGTCTTGGTGTGGTTTGGGGGAGATTTTTTGAACCTACTTAAGTCTGTAATTGTCAGAANACACAGGAAGCAATTTTAAGTAAGTATGCAAAATAAAAATAAACTGGAAGTATTCAAATGAAAAATCCAATAATAAGATAAATAAATAAAAGATAATAAAATAAATAAATCCAATAATTAAATAAATAAAATAAAATAAATCAGTGGGACACATATCCAAATAGTATCCAATTACAAATGTTAGAATTCCATGAACCAGTTGTGGCCCACAGGAGATGTTGGCCAGTTCTTTGACAACCTTAGACTGCCCTCTCCTTTGAGGGATTGTCTTCTTGCACCTCTCCTGTGAGTTGCTGGTGCACTTTGACTTTTTCCCCCCACCCCAACAGATAAATGAGAATTCAGTCACTCCCTGGAGCTGGCAAAGCCAAAATCTAGTGCAGGAGAACAATTCTCTGAACTTGATTGATTTGCTGCCCTGCTTGAGCCAAGACCAGCTCAGTGGAAAAGTAGGAGATGTCCCCAAATGTCCCTCTGGACAGAGTAGGATTCAATCCATGTCTGCTCTCCTTTTTTTGATTAATCAGGATGGCTTTTCCTTGGAGCTCTGAAGTACTTGGGATTTTTGTTGTCTCCTAACCTGGCAGTCCTTTCCCATGTGTGTCAGGGGTACAAAAAGGGGATTTTTTTCCACCTTTCCAGCAGCATCCTGGGCAGATTGTTCCTGTTATTCCCCATTATCCTCCTGCTGACTCTGCCTGCAGCTTTCCATCACAGCAGCCCCTGATACCCACATTTCCTTCCAGGAAATGCCAGGAAACTCCTGAATGGAGCAAGTTTCTCTCCTAGGACAGAATGATTGATTCTTGCAGTTCTTCCTTGACCCACAGCCTACAAGTGCCCCTTGTAGCCTGTTTTGTAGGGATGAGTCCCAGGGATCCTGTCTGCCTCACCCCATTTCTTCCCCAGTGAATTCCTGCTCCACTGACCAGGTCCAGCCTTATCCCACAGAGCTGGCAATCCCCAAAACTGTGCATTCTGTCAAGAGGAAAGATTTAAACTCCACTTGAGAGAGACCAGTGGGTTGTGCCTGACACTGATAACCCCCATGGGAAAGGGCCACTGAAAACCATGTTTTATGAGACCTGTTTACAACAGGCTTTGGACATGAGCACCTGGATTTTTAGTCCCCTTATTATCATTTCTCTTATCTCAGGTGTCTCTGGAATGTGAAAGATTTTCTAAAGACCTTGAACTGAG
>VZRX01004914.1:11565-26333 GCA_013398075.1 Notiomystis cincta | reverse complement strand
CATAAAAATCCTATAAGTGTATGTCTGAAAACCCTCCAGAAAAGGAAACTGAGGAGTTGCTGAATGCTGAACTTTTATTTTTCTCTGTAAATATATAAATCCTTGGAACAGGAGGGGCATCTCTTGAACTCAGGGTCATTGGGATTGCAGCACTTTGCTCTTCCCAAAATAAAAATATAATACTCCCTGCCAGTGACTGCCAGTAGAGGTCTCTCTGGAATTAAACTTTCAGCACTTTATATTCTTTTTGGTTTTTTAACAAGCATTTCAAATTGTTCTTTTGGACAGGGGCAATCTCGACGGATCCAGGTTCAAGTGAGATCTGTGCAGGAATCTGGGACCTTGCCACTGATGGAGGAATCCATATTATCTGTTGGGGTTGGCTGTGTTCAAATAAAACATGTCAAGTCACCAAATTATCAGGTAAAACTGAATATTTACTGCCAGCTGTTTCCAGGAGCTGTGAGGCATAAAGGGATGTCCTTAAGCACGTTGGAGTTGGAGCCAGCTCTGTGCATTTCAAGTCTTGGTGTGGTTTGGGGGAGATTTTTTGAACCTACTTAAGTCTGTAATTGTCAGAATTGTTTTGATGGTGGGTTTAGAGATTGCTCAGAGTAGTTCAAATCTAAACCTCTGTCATGCAGAAAATGTTGTGGAAGATCTTCCTCTTAATCAAAAATCATTTTCCATGGAAAAAGGAGCAATTTTAAGATGTTCTGTGTCTTTTCTGGTTTTGGTTGGGTTCTTTTTTTGCTGTTCTTTGAAAGCAGCACAGCCTTAACACACCACTCAAAGAAGAAAATTCAAACACTCCTAAAATTCACTGAGAGTTTTTCCTGTAGATTTTACTTCAAATACTAGACACAGGAAGCAGTTTTAAGTAAGTATTCAAAATAAAAATAAACTGGAAGTATTCAAATGAAAAATCCAATAATAAGATANCATCCTGTCTGCCTCACCCCATTTCTTCCCCAGTGAATTCCTGCTCCACTGACCAGGTCCAGCCTTATCCCACAGAGCTGGCAATCCCCAAAACTGTGCATTCTGTCAAGAGGAAAGATTTAAACTCCACTTGAGAGAGAGAGACCAGTGGGTTGTGCCTGACGCTGATAACCCCCATGGGAGAGGGCCACTGAAAACCAGGTTTTATGAGACCTGTTTACAACAGGCTTTGGACATGAGCACCTGGATTTTTAGTCCCCTTATTATCATTTCTCTTATCTCAGGTGTCTCTGGAATGTGAAAGATTTTCTAAAGACCTTGAACTGAGGAAATGCCTCTTCTTGATGGCTTTTTAATTTTAGCTTAGCCAAGATTTTGCTTTCATGATTAAGATACAAAAGTAGGCTCTGGTGGCTCATTACTGCTTAACTGGATACGTAATAACTCCTTGAGGATTGGAGCCCTCACTCCTTTCCCATTCCCTGTCAGGAGGGGCACTTGTGCTCATTGCAAGTGGCTCTGCTTGGGATGAAGGTCAAGAATTAAAGGTGGTGCCTGCCATCAGAATAATGGGAATAAAAGGTTGAAGGTCTGCATTGTCACTCCTGGTGTTGTAGTTCCCTAATAATTACAGTAGATTTTTACAGTTCTTTTCCTTTGCAGCAAATTTCCCTCCAGTCTTTTATACACAGCTCAGTTTTGGGGGCAGTTCCAGGTCCCTCGTGACAAGAAGGACATTGAAGGGCTGGAGCATGTCCAGGGCAGGGAATGGAGCAGGGAAGGGGCTGGAGCCCCAGGAGAGGCTGAGGGAGCTGGGAAAGGGGCTCAGCCTGGAGCAAAGGAGGCTCAGGGGGACCTTGTGGCTCTGCACAAGTCCCTGAGAGGAGGGGACAGCCAGGGGGGTCGGGCTCTGCTCCCAGGGAACAGGGACGGGGACAAGGACAGCCTCAAGCTGTGCCAGGAGAGGCTCAGGTTGGATATTTGGAACAATTCCTTCATGGAAAGGGCTGTGCAGCCCTGGCACAGCTGCCCAGGCAGTGCTGGATTTCCCATCCCTGGAAGTGTTCAGAAAACCACGTGGATGTGGCACTTGAGGTTCAGTGCTGACCATGGTGGTGCTGGTTGTTGGTTGGACTCAATGATCTTAAAGTCTTTTCCAGCCTTAACAGTTCTGGGATTCTGGGATTCTATACCAGACTTGGATTTTTCAGCACATTCACACTTAAGTCCTAGAGGTAAAACAGAGCATTTTTCTTTGCTGTCCAGGATCAACAGGTTTTAAGCTGTTTTTCCTATTTCTTTCTTGTGTTCCATTTCCTCTAAATGATTAAGACTTCCAGTAGTCACATTACTGTGAATTTTTGCATTATAATTATTGGATTGTTCTGGTTGGTGTTTAGATGAGATGACAGCAGCCAATCTTTGGGATGTCAGTGTGTTTTAATTCTGTGACAATGCCATTGCTAAACTCAGACTTTTATGTAAGACTGTTAATATTCCTTGAATTAGTTACACCTTTTGCATTCAGTATGTTTCCTGTTATCAGGAAAAAAAACAATTAATGGCATGGTTTTGTGTGTTTTGCCTAGGAAGAAGAGGATGAAATGGACAGTTACCAGGTAAAAATTTAAAATTCTCTCTTAAAAATGCAGAAGTTTCCAGATTACAGCATGTTAGAGGAGGAACTGAATGTTCTTAAGGATACTGAGGTGTTTTGGGGTTTTTTTAAAGGACATCACCACTTGAGAAAAATTATTTGAAAAGGTTCATTTTCAAATGCTGTAACTGGGGGCAGTGGGATGGTGTGGGGCAGGGGTGGATTTCTGCCATGAAGAAACACTGAGGGAGTGGTGAGCACTTTGGTTTCCAGTGATTAGTGATTTTTGGAGTAGTTTGAGGCCAAAGAATTGTATAAAATGAAGGGTTTTCTCAGCTGGGTAGTACAGAAACACAACTAAAAAGGTGGCAAGCAAAAATACTTCAAATAAGATGTGTAAAGTTGAAGGGTTTGCATGTGTCTGCTCTGCCTTCCTTATCTTCTGCTTGGATGAGCAAAAGGGGTTGAGGAAATGTGCAAAGCACAATTAGGAAAGCTTGGCTTGCCTGGGGCAATCCTTAATGTGCTTTTTTTCCTCCTGTGCAGGACAGGGACTTGGAGAGGCTCCGTCGGAAGTGGCTCTGTGCCTTAACGAAGCGCCAGGAGTACCTGGATCAGCAGCTGCAGAAACTTGTGGGGAAGCCTGGTAAGGAAAATGCTGCTCAGGGTGATAACAGGAAAAGGCTGAGAGATGTGCAGCCACTTTTAATCTTAATATGCTGTCAGATTTAGAAATTATGTTCAAGGAGAGCTGGGTCTCTGAACTTAGCAATAATTTGCTTTTTGGGGCGGAATTAAAGTCGGAGAAGCCTTTAAGAACTTGTTTGTTGTTTTGGGGTGTTCCTTTGTGTGCTGGACTGTGAGCAGAGCAGGGCTGATTGTGGCAGGGGTGGTACAGAAGCCCTGCCACGGGACAGAGGCACTGAGAGCTGCTCTGCTGTCCTGACTGACCCCCTGCTTCCAGATAAAACAGAGGACGACGCGGATCGGGAGGCTCAGCTCCTGGAGATGAGGCTGACCCTCACGGAAGAGAGGAATGCTGTGATGGTTCCTTCTGCTGGCAGTGGCATCCCTGGAGCTCCAGCAGAGTGGTAGGAACATCCATTCCCATAGGAGCAGTGTAAAAATGATACACAGCCCATTCCTGGCTTGGATTGGGGCCATTTTTTTCCTCTCCTCAGTCTGGCCTCTGTACCCTGCATGAGCAAAGTTGTTAAAATTAGGCCTCTTGCTTAAATTATCTGATCAGGTTGTGTCTCTGAAATGCAGAAATGCTGTTTGGTAAACGATACTGTTATTGATCAGAGTGTAATTATAACCTTCTGCAAAAAGGAATCAATATTTATTACCACTGCACTTGCCATTTAAAAAAATTAGCTAATATGTTAACTACCTAGTTCATTCACTTAAAAGGCTGCCCCCTCATCATAAAACTGCATCTCCAGAGGCATTTTGTTGCACTCCTGGTTTGAGAAGAAACTCTGTTTAGTCAGCAAGTGTTCCATGTAATTTTTTGAACATTAAAAATAGTAGAGAGCACTAGACTGAGACTGCTGTGCTGGATCAGCTGTGAGCAGCAACTGCAGATAAGGATTCAGGGTTGTTTCACCTCAAACTCATCTTCAGTTGCTTGGAACTTCCTGAGTATCTTCTCTGAGCAAACCTCTAACAGTATTTTTGGATGGAACTGAGTGTTGTGGAGTTTTAATCTGAAGTTTGTCAGAGCTTCTAAAACATGAACAATACCAAGTTCTGGTTGGAAACACATCAGCTTTCATCATCAATGTGTTTCATTGGGTTTGCAAACAGTGGAGCTGCAGCAAACTTGCTCCAGGAAGAATCTGGTTTGCACCAGAGGAAATGCTCAGTATGATTCAAGCACTTTATATATTACATAATGCTCCAGCCTGCTCTTGTTCACTGTAAATTCATCAATTTTGGCTCCTGACCATGTGTTTTGTAAGAAAGAGTAATAACTGTGTGGAGTGGCTGCATTAGTGTTAGTTTAAAAACTTTGAGACTGGCTTTTGTGATTCTGTCTTCCCCATTTTCCCTGCTGTCACCAGCTCAGAGGAGTTTGCATTTCATGAATGTGTGTGTCAGGGTAAATAAACTTAATTTTCCTATTAGCATTTAAGAGGGAGAAAACACCTTGGAAAGCAGAGGTCAAAGAAGATAATAATAATTCTAAGAGAGCTGGTATAACAGAAATACTAATTTATTTGAGTCTCTTGGAATCTGCAAGAGTAAATTAAAACAGAGGTGTTTGCCAAGGTTATCAGTGGTGTGGCTAAAAATTGCAGACTGAATGCAGTGTCCTGGGGGTTTGGATCATCAGGGACATGTGCTGGGTAAATCTCTGTTATTTGAAATGCCACCATTGTCCCTGTCTTGTACTTTAGGACTCCTGTGGCTGGTATGGAAACTCACATTCCTGTTATATTCCTTGACTTGAATGGTAAGTGGTTCTTAAGCTGACAGAACAAACTTTGTCCAGCCCATCACGTTATAGAGTGGAAGCAAGCTAAACTTATTCTTTCTTATTATAATGATCAGTTTATTAGCAAGCTCAGCTAGTTATTTTGTTAATAAAATTAACAAAAGCCTGGAATGGCAGGTGGATTAACTGGAGAACTGCCCATTTTTCCTCAAAATTATTGCTTAATGTTTAAAAATACAAAATGTTACATATGGAAGGAACCATGGGTTTTAATAATCCCATGTTTCAGTGCATCCCAACACAAGATCCAGTCTGAACAATGTATTTGTCGTGCTCCTACCAAAGATGGGAAGCTGGAACCAAGAAAGTGGCAGCCCCAAAGCAATCCAGGGAGCAATCAGTGAAATTAATCCTTGATGGGATGTTTAAAAGAGAGTTAATACTGGGATGAGAAGTGTCAGGTGAGAAGGGGAGGTGACACTCAGCCTGCTGTGAGGAGACCTGGGCTGCAATCTCCTGACATTGGTGGTTTGTCCATCTGGGAAAGCCCATCCATGGATCCAGTGACCTCAGAGAGGAGCTGGTTAATAATTCATGGTGAGGAACTCCAGCCAGGACAGGCTGAGCTTCTCAAAACCCAAATCCAAGGTTTGTTTAGTCATGACTAAAAAAAAGTACTGTGTTTTGTCCTGTTCAACCAGCAGCTTATCTTAAATGTGCTTTTTTTTTAATGCCAAATGAGCTGAGTGCTGAAAATCCAACTGTGGGCAAGGAGGGGGTGTTTGCCATGGAGGGAGATTCCTGCCCTTTATTAGGCACACTTGAGTCTGTGTCCCAAATCCTTGGGCACACTTTCTGTATAGAATTGGGCTTTTTTTTTTTGAAGTGGAACAATCCAGGAGCTTTGATTTCATAGGGGAAGTCTAAGTAGCCAAGCTGGGGAGTTGGGAGTGAAAATGTGACTTCATGACTTGCTGGATGTTTTTTAAAAGGGGTGATTGCTTTGTTTTCCTCACCTTCCACATCTCCTTGTGTTCTAGCTGATGACTTCAGCTCCCAGGATAACCTGGATGACCCAGAGGCAGGAGGCTGGGATGCTACTCTGGTGGCAGAGGAGGAGGAGGAATTCTTTGAGCTGCAGATTGTGAAGCATCATGACAGTGAGGTGAGAGAAGCTGCAGCCCAGGGAATTTCAGTCTTCTAATTTTCTTTAAATATATCCACATGTGAAAACAATGCATCAGAGATGCCCAAAGGATGCAGCACTTGTTTCTCCTGTGAGCAACTCTGTTTTCAAGGAATATTCACTAGGAGTATAACCATGATTTGGAAAATATTAACACTCAAGGATCTTCCTTCATCCAAATCCAAGCATTCCCAAAGCCTGGGGTTCAGTTTGTGTTTAACAAAGCAAAACCCCTGAGCAAAGTAGAGTACAAAAGCCTCAGCTGAAGAACCAAACAGTCTTAATTGTTAACATTTTTACTTCTGCATTGTTACCCTCATTCTCCTTCATTTTGCCACATAACTCTTCATTTCACAATTTACAATTGTTGGTTTATAATTTCTGCTCTTAGGTTTAGACTCTGTGATTGGTTTTATTCCTTAAAATTCTTCTCCTTTCTCTGAAATTTATTTCTTCTTCTATTTTTAGAGGAGCTTTATTCCTGGTAGTTCTGTTAGAGTTTGGGGGGTTTTTTTTGTCCTGATTTGTTTTTAAAGCCTGGAAATTTGGCTACCAGGCCAGGTTGAAGATAAACCATTTAAATCTTTGGTAATACTTGTATTTTAACACACAAAAAGAAAAATTCCAACTTCTGCTGAATTGCTAGAAATTGCTTCAGCAAAGTTATTTCTCAAATACAAAGAGGAGAATTTTTGTGGTGTGATGGAAGATTTCCACTGCAATCTTTCTTGCTCTCTGGTTTATCTTAATAAATTAGTCCAAATGGTCCTGCACTTCTGCATATTTTATAATTTATTTGCAATGATCCTGGGTATTCAAAGCTCTTTTTTCAAGAGGAAGTGTTCCAGAGTTTGAGCAAGTTGGCATTTTTAATCCCAACGTCTTCATCTGGCAAACCAATCTTGATTTTTAAATGGCCTCTTCTAAAGTGCGGGGATTTTTTCTTCACAGGGAGCAAAACGGAGAAGCCGACTCTCAAAATTTATGTATTATGTATTTTTGCTAATTATGCTTAATTAATTACAGTTAATTATACACCTAATTATGCTTATTAGAGGATACATTTATATTTTTTTCCCCTCCTTTTGCAGGTGAAAGCAGAAGCCTCCTGGGACTCCACGGTCCACGACTGCATCCAGCTCAGCAAGGGGACGGCAGCGGAGGAGAGAGTTTATCTCATAGTCAGGGCCACTGTCCAGCTCAGCCACCCTGCAGAGATGCAGCTGGTGCTGCGCAAGCGCATCTGTGTCAACGTCTACGGCAGACAGGTGCAGCTCCTGCGGCCCTTTCCATTCCCCAGGGAGCTCCTGCAGCCCTTCCCAGTCCCCAGGGAATTCCTGCAGCCCTTCCCAGTCCCCAGGGAATTCCTGCAGCCCTTCCCAGTCCCCAGGGAATTCCTGCAGCCCTTCCCAGTCCCCAGGGAATTCCTGCAGCCCTTCCCAGTCCCCAGGGAATTCCTGCAGCCCTTCCCAGTCCCCAGGGAATTCCTGCAGCCCTTCTCACTCCTCTGGGAGCTCCTGCAGCCCTCCCCAGTCCCCAGGGAGCTCCTGCGGCCCTTTCCATTCCCCAGGGAGCTCCGGCAGCCCTGCCCAGTCCCCAGGAGCTCCTGCAGCCCTTTCCATTCCTCAGGGAGTTCCTGCGGCCCTTCTCACTGCTCAGGGAGCTCCTGCGGCTCTTCACAGTCCCCAGGGAATTCCTGCAGCCCTTCACAGTCCCCAGGAGCTCCTGCAGCCCTGCCCAGTCCCCAGGAGCTCCTGCAGCCCTGCCCAGTCCCCAGGAGCTCCTGCAGCCCTTCCCAAGCCTCAGGAAGCTCCCGTGGCCCTTCCCACTCCTTAGGGAGCTCCTGCAGCCCTTCCCACTCCCCAGGGAATTCCTGCAGCCCTTCCCATTCCCCAGGGCTCAGATTCTCTGCCCCCATCCCAGCAGTGTCCAGCAAGGCTTTGAGCTGCTGAGTGGTTTTCCAGATAATCCTTGTGTGTTGTGGATGATGACACTGCTTGTTTTTTAAGGCTCTGTGGCATCTAAATCGTGGAAATTTGGTTATTTCTCTATTAACTCCTGAGTGTTTTATCACTGGAAAAAGTGGGGAGGCTGACCTAGAACAGAGGCTTGACAGAGTTAGAGGATAAAGGGGAGGTATTTATTGGAAGGCCTTCACAGGGTACACCATGGGCAGTGCAGGAGTCTCACAGAGGCTGCACTCATGATGGATAATAGTTACAAGTTTTTTTGGACAGATAAAAGTTTGATCTATTTGCATATCAGGGGTTAATTGTCCAATTACAGCTTCAGGGAGTGGAGTCCCATTCCCCAAGTTTCCCCCTGACACATTTCACTGTTTACATTTCTGGGGCCTGTGAAGAACAAGGCCCAGAGAGAAATTGTCTTGTCCTAAGAATACAGGGGAACAGTAGCTCACAGGCTGTGGAGTTTGAGAGTTATACACTAAAGCAGTACTGATCTAAAAAATGTAAGAGTTAAAACCTAAGGCATCAGAAGAATGAATTTCTTGTGAGCTCAGAGTTTGTGTTTTGCATGAAGGAACTTCTGTGCTTCCCTAGTCCTACATCAAGTTCACACATTGCTGCTGACCAGTTCTATTTACACCTCCAGGTATTTAGAAATCAATTAGGAACAGCTGGAGGAGAGATCCCATGTGTTAATTCACCAGAGTTAATCACTCTTGGTCCTTTATGTTTTCCAGTTGGTGCTCTCACAGTAAAGTGTAGGTGAGGGCAGGGTGTCTGATAAATGGAAGGCAGTGAAGTTGTCATTCCATTTGCAGCATCATGCCCTGAAAATAATATAAATCCTGAGAAAGATGGGGGAGGAAGGAGTTTGTTCAGCACTGTCTCAGAATCCAGCCTCCCCTGGCAGTGATAATGACAAAGCAGAAAGCCTGGATTGTTATTCTGGTTGCAGATTGTTATTCTGTAGTTAAAATCTGAAGCAAGAGCAAAGGGAAGAGGTGTGGTCACACCCAGAAACCTGCAGGCTGGGAGTAGAACCCCAGCTCTTGGTGTTTCCAGCAGGCTGAAGCTTTCTCTCAGCAAGGGAAGAACAGTGAATTTTTTATCACATGGAATGGGAGACTGTACTGAACAGATAAATTGAATGTGCCAATAATCACAATCGTGTGAAGTCTTCATCAATTCTGATTTCTACAGATTGGGTCAATGCTGGTTTTTACATTCATTCAACACAGAATCTTTGGCTTTCTTGCTGTTTTTCTAAAAAGCCCCGTCAATAACCTTTCCTGGGAGTTTGTCTCAGCAGCATCTTTGAATGACTCATCTCTGCATTAATTCAACAGTCCAATTCTTAACCCTGCAAGGCGCCAAGTCAGCATAAACAATGACCATGCCCCTTAAATCATTCTTCATAACGATCTCTTTGGTCAAGAATTTAATGTCTGTACTTGTCAATATTCAAGACAAGTCACCTAGGGCTCTGTTAGGAAAAAAAACCACCTCTAAAAGCAGCTGATGCTTGGTGAAACAGTCACCTTGCAAGGAAGGAAGGGAATCTTTCGCTGTATCCACAGTACAGGCAAGTCAGTGATTTTTTCCCAGTTAAAGTCTTTGGATCTTACCTATTTATTGGTTAGACTTTGGAGTTTGGGCTTCTTTCATTGTGGACTTTATTTATTTCAGCTGGAATCTGTTAATCCACGTTTTCCTTGTGTTTCCTTCCCCACAGGGTTTTGCTCAGAGTTTCCTCCGGAGAATGTCCCCCCGAAGTTCCATCCCTGGCTGTGGCGTCACTTTTGAGATAGTCTCAAACATTCCCGAGGTGAATAAGAAATCAGAGTGTCTCAGATTGGCCAAGAGCCTCTAATTTTTTGTTTTGCTCTCATTTTGAGCGTGCTGGCTCTTGCTGCAGCCAGCAGAACCGTGGTTTGTAAAAGATGGAGCCTGTTCCTTTGCATGCTGTGACTTAGCAGCAACCTCTGTCTTGTCAGTGTCACTGTGTATTTTGTTGAGTGAGCATCTATTTGCTCAGGTCCTTGAAGAGGCAGTTTGAAGAGAGAGGGGGGGAGAAAAAGAGGGAGGAAAAATGGGCAGGTGAAGTGCCTGCTGCGGGGAGCATGAGAACCTGTGGAAAAAAATAACAAAGTGGCTTTTTCTCAGTAATGTCTTTATGCAACTCTTGATTCCTGAGCATATTCCCAGTTAGATGCTAATCCTTTCCTTCCAAAGAGATGCTCTATCAGAGCACTTGTGCAAACATTAACACATGAAGAGCCAAAACTCTGATTGCTGCCTGGCTCTTTCGTGTTCTGCTGCATTTTGCACTCTCTGTTGAAATGCTTCTCAAGCAATGTTCTATTTATTTTTTTCCTTCTTGCAGCTCACTTGAAATTTTGTTTTCCTCTCAGGTTAGATAACGCCCCGAATGTGCTCGAGCACTTTGTAATTACGAAATATCTGAATGCAGCCCTTTTGCTAATTAATGGCAATGTCTCAGTGTGAGACTCTCAGAAAGAACCCAAAAAGCCTCAAAACAATAAACCATGTACAGCTCGAGGTGTCTGTGGCAGTGGCAGGAGCACCCGTGCAGGTTGTGTGGCACAAGGTGTTTATTGGGATCAGAATCTTGGGCTGGGTATTAGGAAGGAATTTAGAATAGATCTTAGGAAGAAAATCTTTTCTCCAAGCGTGGTGAGGCACTGATTGTCCAAGGTCAGGTTGGACGGGGCTTGGAACAACCTGGCATGGTGGAAAGTGTTCCTGCCTGTGGCAGGGCGTGGAATGGGATGAGTTTTAAGGTCCCTTCCAACCCAAACCATTCCATGGTTCCATGATTCTCATCTGCCCCTGAGCTTAAGGAGCTCAGTGCTGAGCTGGTGCCACGTGGTTTAAAAATGTGTTTTCTCCAGGAGTGACCTGGCAGATTTTGGGGTTTATTTTGAAAGGCTGCTGCCTCTTTTCACCTCCCCAGGATGCTCAAGGGGCTGAGGAGCGGGAGGCACTGGCCAGGATGGCAGCAAACGTGGAAGATGCAGCTTCAGCTGACTCTGAAGCCTACATTGAGAAGTACCTGCGGAGCGTCCTGGCCGTGGAGAACATCCTCACCCTGGACCGGCTGCGCCAGGTCCGCTCCAGGGCTGCAGCAGGGAACGCCCCGAGAACAGCGTGTGCCACCCAAACATCCTCCTGAGTGCACACAGAATACCAAACAACCCCAAAACACCCCTCCAGTGCACACCTCAGCCTCCCAGAGTGGGCCTGGGGCAAAGGTCTGGGGAAGCAGAGATGTCCTCGCTCAGCTCCAGCGTGGCTGGGAGTGCTCTGCTCAGGGCACAGTTCTGGGATGGGTTTGGTTTTTAGGCTGTGCATTGCTAATTCTGGTTCAGGAAAAGGAGTTGTGTGTCCTTAGCTTCTGCTTTCTGAAGCTTCAGCAATTGTTTCTGCAATCACCAGTAGAATTTCTGTCATTTTGCCCACATTCTACTTTGAGTTCACCAAAGCCATCCTGCCAATAAAAAAAGACATTGATTGGGTTAATTTTAAGTACTATAACTTGATCTGTTTACCAGGAAGAATACAGGAGAGAAAAATATTTATTGAAAATTGTTCTCCTGGCTATAAATTATGCAAGCACAAAGAGAAAAGTTATGCAAAACAAGCTGGAGCTTGTGCTTGCCCACTATAAATTCACAGGGAAATGTGATGCACTTTAAATATTGAAAGCAAGATCCCTGTCATTTATAATTAGTTTAAAGGATTAAAATAGGAGCTCAGCTAGGAAAGAGAGTCTTAGTCTTTGCATCTTTGTCATCTCCTAGAATCAAGACTAGCTGCAAAATCCTACATGTGCCAATCAGCAAAACACCAGATGTTAAAATTGATCCACTCATAATTTTAGCCGTGTAAACTTTGCAGACAGCAGCCTGTGCCACAAGGCGGCTTAGAAACATTTTACTTGTATAGACAAAGCCATCCTGGGATGATCAGGGCTTTAGTTCTTGCCAAATACACTTATTTTTCTTTGTTTTGCTTCTCTGTGACTGGCAGGAAGTTGCTGTGAAGGAGCAGCTGATGGGAAAAGGAAAACTCTACCGCAGGAGCCTGAGCTCCCCCAACGTGAATCGGGTGAGTTTTCCCTGCTGGCATCTCCAGCAGCTCCACTCTTTATTCCCAGGTCTTGGAATCATGGACTATAGCCATGAATTTCCTTCTTTTTGACCCCTCTGTGCTATTTTATTTTTTTTTGAACACTGGAGATTTTTCATTTACTTTTCAAGTTGAAGGGGTTTTTTTTTCCTCTTAAAGTATTTACTGAACTTAAGCTTTGTGAGGGTGTTGTGCTTAAGAAAAATGAGACTTCTGCTGCCCAAAATTTGGAAAGAAATCATTTGATAGAACTGATAATCAAACCAGTGTCAAATTCTGGCTCCTTCCAGGTCAAGAATTAAATTTTCACCTTTTATTTCTTGGATTTTGATTCTGCTTTAACCACAAAACTATTTCTTTTCAGCCTTAGTAGTCAAGAGGTGTAGGTAGGAATTTTTTTAAGTTCTTGTTAAGAAATAATTCTGCTTCTTTTAACTCTTCCAGCTTTCTGCAAGCCGCCAGGATTTAGCCCCCCCTTACAACCTGAGCAGTAACAGGGTGAGTATCTGCAGATCTCCTGGGAAAACTGGGAAAAAAAGGCAGTGACTCCACTCCACCAGTGATTAGGAGCATAAATGGGAAATATCTGTGAGAAATGGGCCACCCCCACGTGCTCCTGGATCCTTGGGACTGCTCCTGGGACAGAAATAGGTTTGGATGTGCTGCTCTGGATCTCCCTGGGGGAGTTCCCAGATTTTCCTTGTCCAGCTTCAGAGCTCTTCCAGAGCTTCCACCTGGGTGGAGGGAAAAATTCTGGGAGAAAGGAAGAGGTTTGGGTCCCTGTGTCAATTCAAGTCCACCTCTAGACAGAAAAAAGGCCTGTGGAGAAAATCCTTGACCTTCCAGTGGTCCTAAATTGGTGTTGGGTGTTAATTCAGCCCATTCCATTCCTTAAAAGCACCAGTACAGACCCAAAGCATTTTTTTTAAAAGGTGAACAATTAAATTAAACTTCTTTTCCAAATCCTAGATCAACTGAAGGATCTCCTCCTGATAGATATTCTGCCCAGCAAGCATGGAGTCATTTTGAGGGGGAGAATCTGGTGGTGACAAGGCATTTTAATGCATAATGCAGTTGCACAGAATAATAGAATTTTGATGTAGTGCTCCAGCATTGGTTGCTAAATCTGCTACATCTGATCCATGGAGAGAATGCTAAAATATGTGCAGGTGATAAAGTGTTTGTAGCAACTTCTCTTTGGAGAGAACTGTGGGATGTTTCAATATTATAAGATTTTTAAAGCAAAAATTAAAGATGAGGATTCTTAATGATTTCTGTTTTTCTCCTCCCTTCCCCTCAATGATTTCTCTCATTGCATGTTTCAGAGTCCAAAGGTCCCAGCAGAGGTAATGCATTAGGTCCACCTAATGAGTGGGATAATAATTTTATCTCACTATAAAAGTTGATTTTGCTCACTCACACGCTTTTATTTCCTGCTTTGAAGATGCTGCTGGTGGTGCCTCATTTGCATAGCACAGAGCAAACGAGTTTTTCCATTGAAATCCTGTCATTAATGCAGCGTGAACTGGTACAAAGCAGAGAACTTTCCTCTTTGGGTGCATCTGATGGGTTGTTACAAAGCTGGAGCTGTTTAGTGCCATTTCTCACAGATTTTTTGGACAGGGTGAAGTCATTTCAGAAATAACCCCCCTCAGCTGAAAAAAATAGACATGAAAGCAAGCAAATATATAAATATCTGCCAGTGAATATTAGCCTGGAGATGAGATAAACATTGAGACTTTCTCTCAAATCTTGCTCAGGCTTTATGGCTTTTATAGTTCAGTGTGAGCAACTCTTGATTTCTGTGAACAAATGACTTTAAAATAATACTGAGCCAATGGAAAACATGCTTATCCTTAGTTTGGTGTTAGTGCTCTCAGAGGAATGACCCCTTTTCCCAAGCTTTGGTTAACAGCAATTTTTGGCAGTGGTTTGCATGAGGTTTTGCAGCTCTTGGCCGTGGCTGTAGTTGCTGGCAGAGACTTTGTGCTGCAGGAATGTGGAGCTCAGGTGGTGGAGCTGCTCCCTTTGCTTGCAGTGAGCTTCAATCCAAGGCACTTGTTCCTCAGGACGTGGAGGTGCAGCCTCCCCAGCTGGGAATTCCTGGCTTTGAATGGATCTCTGGTTCCAGGCCAGGCTGGACTGGGCTTGGCACAGCCTGGATAAGTGGAAGTAGAATTAGGTGAACTCTAAACCTTCCAACCCAAACTGTTCTGTCATTCAGTGATTCATTTTCCATAGGAAGAGAAGCAAAAGCTTTTGCAACACCAGTGAAATATTTAACAAATCCTTAAATGTCCTTATAGTACACAGACATCACAAAGCTCAGGGCTTGGGGATGGCTTGATAGGCAGAGTTTTGGCTAAGCTGGATGTCTTTGTCCCTTGATGAGAAATTTGGTGGCCAAGAAGTCTTCTCCAGCAGTTGTGGATTGTTATTTTGTTGGTATTTTACCAGGAATTTGGTGGTGTTTATTATAATATATAT
>VZRX01004914.1:0-11557 GCA_013398075.1 Notiomystis cincta | reverse complement strand
TAATATATATATATTATAATATATAAATAATATAAGCCAATCCCAAACAAGTTATTTATTGTTTCACAGGACAGTAACAGCACCTGAACTGGGTGCAGAATATGGATGGAAGCCCTTGGCACATTCCACAATATTCCTCTCCTTAACTTTTATTCCCATACTTTATTTCTCTCTCTAATTGTTATTCTTTGCAACCCTGGTGCCTTTACCATGGATTTTTAGCTTTGTGGAAAGGGCTCCTGAGTCTCATTCCTCTGTGTCAAGCACCATCCATGCTGGTAAAATTTGGAATGTGGATGCTGCCCCATTCCCCAGGGCCTATTCCCCTAAAATAAAGGAATAAAGTAAAAAAATAAAGGAATATGAACAAGTAAACAAGAATATTGTATGAGTTGGAATAAGAATTTAAGATGGTGTCAATGCAACTGCAGCAGGCAGCTCAGGAGTTACCAGAATTAGGGCATGGATTCATCTTGCAGACTTTGTGAGGAAGAACAGACCCCTCTGAAAAGCTGGAAAAGTCCTTCTCCAGGACTCTAGAGCAGAGGTGTGGGATTGGCACATTCTGGGAAAAAAACACCTTGAGGGAATATCCCAGTGTGCTGACAGAGAGGTTCCAAGGGGCAGGGTGGATCTCACACTCAGCTCTGCATTCCTGGGAAATATTTAAGCCACCACTGGGAATTTTTAATAAAAATTACAAAGATGAAGCCTCCCAACTGGCTGAGAAGACAAGGAACTGGTTTCTAAATGCACTTGAGAGGAGTTTTATGGACTTATATTGGCAGCAGGACTGCTCACCTCGAGGTTCTGTCTGCTTGCTCAGATGAGAGAAAGGCAGTTTTTACTCCTGTTAGCACTGCAGATGTGCTTAGGGGAGAGTGAGATGAGTTTGATTTCTCCCTACTCATCAGCACATCAAGTGATGCAGGGATACTGAGTGTCTTAGTGCTGATTTCAGATACAGGGGATGGATTTTCATGTTCAAGGGGGGTTTTGTTGGAAATTTAATTCAGTTGGACGCTGAATTTAAAAAATTGAGTTGACTAAACTGGGTGAATCAGAGGCACAATGAACAGAAGGCACCTTCTGAGGTGTTTTACAGGTCAGACTAAACCACATATTGATGAAAAATGTCACAGGTTGCTCTTAAAACACCCCTGCACAGGACCTGGGACAGTTGTCCTCCTTTTCCCAAAAGTCCAGTATTTGTAGCTCAAAATCCAAGACAGACAAGATGGTGCCATTCAACCTTCAGGTTTTTCTGGGAACCAGAGTTTTTTCAGCAAATTGATGCCATGTAGGTTGCATTTGAGTGATCTTGCTGTTGATGAGAACAAGTGCCTTTTGTCCCAGCTGTGTGTCCCAGCTGTTTGCTTGTATTCCAGTGCTACATGGTCACCTTTTCCTAAGCCTTTTCTGAACTGCTGAAATAATAAAACACAAGAACTATTCATTTCTCTTACCCAGTGGCTGCATTTTAATGGTCTGTCAACTTCAAGGAAAGATTTGTCAGGTAAAGCCTCCAGATGCCTTAGGTAGTGATCATCCCTACCTGCCCTAAAGGTTTTGTGCATGAAATAAATTCCCTGGGGTTTGTTGTGGAGGATGTGTGAAAGAAGGGAAGGCAGAGGAGAAGAAGGAGAAGGTATTAGAAAAACAAACCCTTTTATAAACAGCTCTGCATTAAAACACATCAGGGGACTTGCATTCTTCTGGTGGCTACTTTGATTTGTTAAATTCAATCACTTGACCTCTGTTTGGTCACTTGGCAGAGACCAAATATATTCATGAAATGATGACTCCTCTGGACAAATGATTTACAAGCTTCCTCTCTTTCTCTCACCACCCTTCTTGAGAGAGAAAAGATTCACAGAATTTAAATAATAAGAAGAACAGACATAAAATTTGTAGTGGTGCAGTTGGTGAATGCACAAAGCAACACAGGGGAGCTCTGGATGACATCCAGATGGGAAACTTGGGAATTTCATCAAGTTAATATAGTTAATCATTCTTTTTATTGTTATTTTATTGAGATTTTCACAAGTTCTCTTTCAATCCATCTTAGTAAAATCATTCCTGAATTACCTTTTCCCTCTGCACAGTAGCTGACACTTCCAGTTGTCTCCAGTATTTCCTTTTCCAAATGTTTCTCCACCTGTTGGCCCTGATGAACCTGATTTTGATGGTTTGTTGTCATTTCTGAGTTGAGGGTCACAAATCTGACCTTGAGGCTAAAATGATGATCTCTGCACTCTCTCCAAACCAAGTGTAATTTAAAAACCCAACATGCCTTAAGTAAACAACCACACAAATCTTTTTCTCATTCCTGTTCTTAGGACCTTCACTTTATTTAGCCCAGCCAAATACTTAAAATTATTTAGGAAATGTGGTCATCCACAGCATCAAGGATGAAGCAAAATTTCCAAAATGTCTTCTAAAAAAAAGGCTTTTCCTATGGAAAAAGTCACCAAATGTTGCCACTCTTTCTGTACAGGATGAAAGTTCTGAAAGTGTCACTCTGGTTCTTACCTGCTCCATTTTTTCAGCATTCCCCAAAGAGGGCTAGAAAGTCAAGATATTTGCCTGAAATAATTTTTCTCTTGGAACAGTCAGTGAAGGGCACTTCTGACTCAACAGATCATGACTCAGAAAATGATTTAGTTGCTCCTTACCTGCATTGAGTCCCTGTTCTAGTGAGCTACAATACTTTTATCTGTTTCTTCTCTTTTCTGTGGTCTCCAGAAGCACTTAGGCTTGGCTCAAGACATAGCACCCCAATCCATTTGTCTTTCAGTGGATCACTGTCCCAGGATCCAAAAGGATCACTAATCCAGCTTTATGTTCTCCAGAAATGAAATTTTCCCATGGTTTTCACTCTTCTGTGGCTCTTTTTCCTAATCCAATGTCAACATCTACCAGGCTGATGGAGGCAACAAAACCAAACAGTATTTCAAGAGTCTTTTTGAGTCTCTTGCTGTTTGAGTGGAGCCTTCTGGTTTTTATAATCTCTGCACATGGTAGGGCCACCTGGGAGAAATCTGCACTGATAGAAATATAAAAGCCAAAACAACAGAACAAAAAACAAACAAAAAAGAGTTTGGGGATGAGCATTTTGGAAGCATTTTGTGGGATTTTTCAGCCTCAGACATGACTCTTGGATGTGTGTAAGACACAAATGAGTTGCAGGTCAAAGATAAAGCTGGAATTGGAGGTTTAAGGCGTGGGCAGAGCAGGAAGCTTCAAGAAGGGCTCAGACACCAAAACCCTCAGAAACACCAGACTAAACAAAGCCCTGCTGCTCCCAGCCTGGCCTCCATCAGCTTGGCATTGAGGATGGGTGCCTCAGTGACCTCAGCCATCCATCAGTTATCCCAAATTTCACTTCCAGTGTGTGCACACCTGGGGCAGGAGGGCTGAGGACAGGTCCTGCTCTGCCAGAGGGAGGTCATTGCTATTCAGAGCAGGAGAGCTGCCCTGGGACTGCCTTATAGATCCAAATGGAAATGATTCTTGCCCTGGGCTGCTCACTGTGACCTTCAACCCGTTGGAGAAATCTATTCCTCCTATCCTGGCTTATTTATTATTTGTGAAACATTCATGACTTCAGGTTCCAGTTAAGATTCCTTTGGCTGCCTGTCATTTTTATGTTCAAGGTCAGATTAATTCCTTGCATCCAACAGTGGGAAGCTTCCTGAAAAAGGAACATTTCCCCCCCTCTTCCTCCAGGAAAAAAACACATGGAACTTATGGTCTGGGATGCAGCAGGTCCTTCCATCCCTTGTAACTCCTTTTTAGTTCACTGCACCTTTTACTGTGCAAGTATTTCTCTTTCTGTGAAGTCTTTTAAAACACAAGCAAAATTCAGGTGTGCAATAAAATCCAGATGTTGTACCAGCCACAGCAAAACTCTTCACAAAAACAAACAAAAAAAGGGATCAAACTTCAGTTTTTATCAGTTTGGCTGCACCATCCTGCCCTTGCAGCCTCTGATTGTGGAAAGATGAAGCTTTGCAAGCTCATTCTGAGAACATTTTGCCACCTGAACAGGACAACACTTTCCCACAAGACCCTGAGACTTCTTGAAGACTCCAAGACTGGACTTTTTTGACCCATGGACTTACAAACAGCTCTTGAATTGCCTTCAGGTCTCCTATAAATTAAGTAAGTGAGAAGGAACTGCTTTGGCAGGCATTGCAGGTGTGCCTCTCTCCAAAGTTTTCAAGACAACCCCATGGAATTTTGGTTTCCCTTCCAGCTCTGCTCACTCAGTTTGGTGAAGCAAAACCAAACCCTGTCCTGCATCCACATGAAACTCCCAGCAGAGACCCACCCTGGCCTGTCACTTGGAATAATCATTGCAGATGAATTTATAAATGATTTTACCTGGCAAGATGAGAGAATTAATAATAAAAATAATAAAAAATGGATTTTGACACATAAATTCTTGACGTGCTGATGTGAAACAGAGGCCTGGGGATTGTCCCTGTTAGCCAAGATTTGTCACTGAGCCAGTTCCTGGCTGTGAGTTTGAGAGGAGAGTTCCAGAACCACAGTGGACCTTTGTGGAAGCAAAAGAAATCACCCCCCATGTGCAGAGGGTGTGGGATATCCATGGGAAAAGCCAGCCAGAGAGCCCTGGGAGCTTGGGAAGGCACATGAGCTGCTCTTTTCTCTGTCACTGTTTCTTCCTCCTCTGCATCAGGCTCTTGCAGGGCTGAAAATAATCTTGTTTCATCTTCAAAAACCGTGTCCAAACCCTAACCTGTCCTCATCATTTTGCAGCTCCTGCTGTCCACAGCTTGGATATTCCAGCTCTCTCTTTTCCAGGCTCTCAGAAAACTTGCAGTGCCACAGCTGCTTCCTCCTGATGTGATCAGCTCCTCCTTTGACTCCAGGCACAAATATCCAACCTTTAGGTCTTGTATTTCTTGTCTTGGTCAGAGCTCTGTCCTCACCCTTTTCCCTGACACTGCTTCCACTACTCCTGAGCAGATCCACAAAATATTCAGGAATTTTGGGCAGACAACACCTTATTATTTTCACCTGGTTGTAACACAGCTTCAGCAGCACAAGTGAGTGAAATATTACAACTTTGAGGTCTAGAAATGAATTTTTTCTGTGCCTTTATGCCAAGGGTGCTCATCCTTGCAGGGCTGGGTCTGCCAACTAAAAGCACCTCTGGGGAAGGGTCTTTCCTCAGCTCTGGCACTCTGAGCTTGGCAGAGGAGCTGTGCAGGGTGTGTCAGGATTGCTGTTGAGCTAACTTGGAGAAAAAACACCTTTTTTCCCCTCTAGGGTCGATGGGAGAGTCAGCAAGATGTGTCCCAAGGTGCCACAAACTCCAGTAGAGGCATTAGTCCATCTCGTACCTCCCTGCCAGGCTCAGGGCAGCAAAACCACTCTCCTGATGCAGGTAAGGGCTCTCCTCCAGCTCAGAGAGCTTCCTAAAGGTGGAATGAAGTCACTGCAGCTCCTGAGTGTCACAGAAAGCTCAGAGTGCTTTCCCTTGGCTGATTCTTCGACCACAGAAGTCATCTGGGACTAAAAAAGAACAGTTTTTTATGTTTTTTATAGAGGATTTTGGGTCAGCTTTGGGTATGTTTTTCCCTCTCTCCAAAGAATAACTCTTTACATATTTTAATTGATTTTTTTTTCCAGGTATTGGTAGCCTGGCTGCTTCCTACCTGAATCCTGTCAAGTCCTTTGTGCCTCAGATGCCAAAGCTGCTGAAGTCCCTGTTCCCTGTCAGAGATGAGAAAAAGGGCAGGCAGAGCTCTCCCCTAGCACAGCAGGTAAAGCCTTAAACCACCCATGGAATTCAGTATTGGTGAGTGCTGCTGGGCTGGCTGGCAGGGTGCTGGTTCAGAAAAGGTCTTGCAGAGCAAACCAAACCTTCAGGCACAGCAAAGCCTCGTGATCCATTTCCCCTCCATCCTGCCCAGGGACAGTGCAGCTGCTGGGACTTATTGATGCACACTCAGCCCACTTGGCTTTTCACAAGTGCCAGCTCCACTCCCAGGGTGATTTATGGGCCTCCCACTCGCAGCAACAATGGTGAAATTTATGAAGGGCACTTAGTGTTGTTTGTGTATTGCCAGGAGGAAAATGTGATTCTATTTTTTATTCCTGATTTCATATCCTGTCCCCTCCCACCTCTCACCCCAGCTCATGTCACCTTTTACCACCTTTTACTTTGTACTTGGGGCAGTTGCTTTTGTTCATTCTTATCTATTCCACCTGCCAGGGAAGCATTTGGTTTTCTTTTTTTTTAAACTTTGGATGTTGTGCTGCAAAGCTCCCACCTGCTCCAGATGTGGCCTCTGTGCTCTGAGCAGAAGTTAATGCTTGGTCAAGCTGACTGAAACAAAACTTCTGTCTTGGAAAAAACCACCAGAGGAAATAGAGAATCCCAATATAAATAATATCATCTCCTTTATTTGTGAGGGTGCAGTTTATTTTTTTATTCTAGAGGAATATTTCTCTATAGAGCAAATTCTGAAGGTTTAGCAAACTGCTGTGAAGACAAACCTGGAGCCACATCTCGTGGGAAAACTTTTGGGAGTCCATTCTGTCTCTCATCCTCTTCCCTTGCCTGCAGTTCTGGAAGCTCATCACTTATTAACTCAAACTTTCCTCACCTCTTGCCATGCAGGCAAACATTTTGAAGAATATCTTCAGCAAAACACACTCTAAAATTCCTGAACAATCCCTGTTTTTGGTGGTTGGATGCAGGTACTTTGTTTGCTACAACTGAACTTGCTGTTAAAAGAACATCCCAGGACCACAGGAAATTGTTTTGATGTGGTAGAAATACAGTAAAATATTAAATAAACAGAGCAAAAATAAATCCACTAGCACTTAAAAATATTTTTTAAAGTAACTTCTGACACATGCAGCACAAGTAAGAATGAGGCAGATGTTAAATATTTTTAGCTTGGCTGGAGATTCATTTCACATTTTCACGTTGCTTTTTGCTCAGTGTTGAGGCTGGAATTGTACAAACCTCCTCATCTATGAACTGTAGAGAATTAAAATGAAGGTGGTGACTTTTCTTTAAAGGTATTTGGGTATGGAAAGATGCAAATAGGAGCTCTTACAATTGCAGTGAGAGCCTTTCACACCTTCTTGAGTCCTCAGTGAATCAGTGAGAGCTGAGAGGAGAAAGGAGGCCTAATTTCCTGCCTGTAGTTTAACCACCTGTTCCCACTCCTTTCCTGTTCAAGATCAGCCGTGGATGATTTGTCTAGAAATCAACTTTTAAACTACACAGACATCTCTTTAATGAGGTTTGAGTTTATGTTTTGGATTACTCTGGAAAGTCAACCAGGTCATGACCTCAACGATTTCTAATAGGAAGGGAAATGCTATTAATGTTTGATTTAAAAAAAAAAATAAGAGGACTATGGGATGCTTTAGTGCTTGGTTGCATTGGAGAGCAACCCAGGGTTTCCATGACCATTGGATCTGTGCAATAAAATGAAATGTTGGAATTATTCTCTGCTTTCAGGTTTTGCAATGGAACAACTCAGTTGTGTAGCAACTCTCCCTGGTTTGAGGTGTCACAAGTTCCTTGCACCTCTGTCCATAGGGAAACAGAGCTTCAGCAATCCCAGGGAACCATGGAATATCCTGAGGTGGAGAGACCAGAGGGATCATTGATCCAAGCCCTGACACCCCAACAATCCCACCCTGAGAGCATTGTCCAAATGCTCCTGGAGCTCTGGGAATGTCACCATTCCCTGGGGAGCTGCTCCAGTGCCTGACACCCTCTGGGGGAAAAAACCTTTTCCTGGTTAGGACAAACCTATTCAATCTAAGGAAAAGTGCACAGAAAAGAGAAAAAAACAGAAGGAATTGCCCCAGAATCAGCTCCAGCTCCTTCTGTGCAGCACAAAAATAAAGAGGTGCCTTTGCAGCAGGTCTGGCTTGAGGATCATAAACATCTCATCCCATAATCTCCCTTGCTGCTTCTTTCTGATGGCCTGAGGATGCAAATGTGGGCAGAGGAATTGAGCTGGAGGTGGTGATGGATGGCTGAGGGACACAGGGGGGCTCAGGGGGTCACTGCCAGCCCCTCATCACTCACCCACCAGAGCCAGGCAGGTGGGAATTCCTGGGGAGCTGGAGAGACCCTGCCATGGAGGGGACACAAAAATGATCCTTCTGAGCCTCAGAGAGTGCAGAACTGCACCTCTGGGTCAAGGAAACTCACTGCACAGTGGCAGGGGATGTAAGTGAACGTGCCAGGTGGGAGATGTAGGTGGTAAAGTGCAAAAGTTTAAGGGGGAGGCAAAGCCAAAAAAGGACTTTTCAGCTTGAATTGCAAAGGAATCTGACCCTTAACTGGGAACTGCTGGAGTTTTGGTGCTGGAAACAATTTGGGAGAGCAGGGTTCAGGAATATAAATGACAAAGTGGGTGGAAGGATCAAAAAATGATCCTTTCCTGGCTGGAATCTGAGATATGGGGAGGTTCAGGTTGGATTTTGGGTTTTTCCCCCAGAGGGTGTCAGGTACTGGATCAGCTTCCCAGGGAATGGTGACACTCCCAGAACTCTCAGGGATGCACAGGGTGGGATTGTTGGGGTGTCTGTGCAGGGCCAGGAGTTGGACTGGGTGATCCCTGTGGATCCTTCCAAGTCAGGAGATTCCAGGATTCCAGGATTCCATGAAAAGCAAATTCCCCAAGGAGCAGTACTGAACCTTTTTCCAGGTTTGGAGTTGAACTCGAGTTCACCATGACCATTCCAAGTGGGTGTGGTACCAACTCTCTGATCCTGTGCCAGTGAGAAAGGAGCTCAGTTCGGATTCAGTCATTATAAAAATGCACTTCTCAACTTATTTTAGCAGCTTTTTATTTCAGCCCTGCCCATTGCTTAGAGCAGCATCAGCATTAAAGTGAGCAAGCCCACATAAAATTATCTTCACAAAGTGATCTTCCCTTGTTTAGAGTGGTTCCTTGAGCTTCAAAAAAACCCTAAAAAAACCTAAAAAAAGCAGAAACATCCCAGTCAAGGTGGTGGCAGTGAACAAAATTGCTGTCTTTGACCTTCTGCTGCAAGTTTAGTAACTAATCTGGAGAATAATGAACCGCAATTAATGAAATCTGCTCTCGTATTCAAGTGTGTTTCTCAGACAGCACATAAAATAATTGAAAGAACTTCCTGCTCTCTAATTAGTTAGATTGAATTAATTTGGCATAATAGGATTCTTTATGTAACTCGCAGAACGGCTTCCGATGAAGCTGTTTATGTACCTAAAAGATTGAGTTCTGATGAAGCTGTTTATATACTTTAAAGTTAGAAAATGCCTATTTTCTCCTTTATCTGGTGCCTTTAAATTAATTGCCAGGAGTCTGTAAATAAAAAAAAAAAAAAAAAAGCCAACGATTTAAACCTTTCTTGATGGCTGGAATTGCTTTTTATTCTCCCAGCCTCTTCTTTAAAAAGCTGGGAACCACAGAGTTGCAAGATTTGGAGCCTTCTGACCATCACTGCTGGTGGGGCAAAGCTTAAAATCCCAGTGTAAAATATGCAGGTGGATGGAGAAGCAGAGTTTGTGCTTAATCTGTGCTTAATCACAAACTCCTCTTTTTTATTCCCATGCTGAGGCTTCCCCAGGTTGCACCAAGCAGAATTCCTGTTCTTCCCCTTGTGACCCCATGGGGCTCCAGGAACTGCCAGTGTAATCACATTTCAGGGCATCACTGGGTGCTGACATCAAAAATGGACATATTCTATTCCAATTTCTGTTTTTTTTTCAGAAGGAAATTCCTGTGGTCAGTTTGGTGAGTGGGTTTTGGTCACCTTCCCATCCAAGAATCTTTCTGGGTGCTCTGTCTTTTGTTAGCACACGGCTTAAGAGGCAGATTTTGAGTCACAGATTTATTTAAAAATAAAAAAAAAGATAATAAACTCTTTGAATTTCCATATAATTCATTTTTGCTTTGTGGTGTTGCCACATGGAGAGGGCAGCTGTCACTTCTTTCCCTTCCACCTTCTGATGCAGACATAGAAATTAATCTCAAAAACTAATGAAATGCAGTTAATGAAAGCCTTTCTAAATAGACAAAACCCCTTTTCTGGCAGTCCATTAAAAAATAACAGTTTCATGGATGGGCCTGGTGCACAGTATAATTGCCAGAACTGACATTCCTTAATCAAATGTAAATAATGTGGCCTTGGAGAACCTTCTTTAACATCTTGAAGGCTTTTTTTTATTTCAGAATTTCAAGTAAAAAATCATTTGGATGCTACAGTCAGCAGAGCTCCACAGCAGAGCTCATGTGTCTCCTTGTGACTCAGTTGTTGGTGTTTTGATTTCTCTCTGGGCTCAGTTTTCACTCTCATCCTCAAATACAAATAGTTTTTGATGAGAATGAGTGTGGAAAACTGGCTGTGGAAGATTCAAACCACTCAAATTTCTTTAAAATGGATATGAATTACTCTTTTAATCTGCCAGGACCTAGAAAGGAAGTGATTTAGCTGCATAGGAAATGGTGTGGTTAATTTTGTATAAATTACACTAGAAATGGGGAATTTTGAAGTCTTACTACAGGCTGAAATGTTCCACTTAGGGAAGGTGGAATAAGAGGGGGTTGTTTGGGTTAATATTTAAATGCAAAGTGTATTTAGAGAAGAAAATGAGCAAACACCAAAAACCCCAGCAAATTAACTTGCACTGGATTTCAGATCTCCTTGTGGAAAGCAGGAGATTTTATATTTGAGAGATTAATGACTTTGCCCTCAATTTTAAAATAATTTTCAAGAGGAATATTGTTGGAGGAGGAGAGGTACCTTTTAAAATTTTTTGGGCTGTGTACCAGGGAACTTGGAATTCTCTCTCCATTTCTGTTCATGACTTGTGGAATTATTTCATCCTGAGTTCTCCAAACTGATGTAAATCTCTGTTTAATGAATTTAAATCTCTGTTCTGCTGCAGAAATTCCCAGTAGCTGCTGTTGAGTGGTGCTGGGACCACTGTCAGTCCTTGGGCTCAGCCACTCCTGCCTGGGGATGGGAAAGCAGAGGGCAGAGCAGTGGAAGTTTGGGATAAGAAACCTTTGGGATTGTGTCAACCTTGGCTGAGCCATTCCTGGCTCTCACAGGGCAGTTCTGGCTGCACTGGCCCGAGCTGTTCCCTTGGATGCCACTGAACTTTGTGCACATTGGGTGTTAATGCTGAGGGATTTTCATCACAAAATCCAAGGCTTTGCACTGAACTCATCAATCAGCACTGCCAGAGGCACTTCCCAAAGTGCTCAATGACACAGAAACACCAAATGTGTTTTGCTGAGCTCTTTGAAGGGGTGGCTGAACACGTGGAATATGTGGGAGGAAAAAATGTTCATTCAGGATGAGTGTTGGTGCCTCTGTAATTGAGGAGAGGCACAAAACGGCTTTTCCTCCTCAGGCTCAGCAGCCTGGCAGGCTGGGCTCTCTTCTGGTCACCTCAGGGAAGTGCAAAGTGACCTCTCAGTGAGCAGAGAATGTCTTTGCACTCTCAGAGATCAAAGATCCATAGAATCACTGTGGAATCCTGGAGTGGGTTGGGTTG
>VZRX01004913.1:0-34744 GCA_013398075.1 Notiomystis cincta | reverse complement strand
TTTTTATCAGTTCCTACTATGATATTGCAGAAAGGTATTTGAGGAAGACTAATCTGTATTTATGTGCCTGACTTTCTCCAGCCAAATGTCCTACTTTCAAATTCAATATACGCCCAGCCTAACCAAAGAAATCCCGCGGGATTTGCACCTGATAGTAAGATTAGCACTTTGGCTGATTTTCAAACAAATGTACAATGAATAAGAAGACTGAATGAAGCTTTCCTTTACAGTTCTGAGAAGGGGATTGAGAAGCCATGGGGAGAGAGGGGGAGGAAAGACCACAGAATCTCTGTTTGGAATTCCTTTTTCACCACCAAGTGCAGCAACAGGGGAAAAGACTTTTAATGCCCTTCAGCAGAAACTGGCAGGTATGGGAGACAGAGGATCCTATTGCTCACATCTTGCACAGTAAGGTGTCTGTTCTCTCTTTCCCATAGCTGTCAATGTCAACTTTGATCATTAGTATATAATCTTGGCAGAGAAATAATCTAACCTCAATCCTTAAAATTTTGTGCTTACACTGTGCACTGTGCACATTTTCCTAACGCTGTCTCAATATACTCACCCAGCTTCACTCTGTTTAATAAAGTACATTAATTAAATCAGCTCTTCTTCTGACAGGAATGTTAATAATCAATCAAGAGCCATTCGATTTTCCTTGTATTAACATATAATTTTCTCATATAATTTATTGAAGCAGAATTTCTAGAGAGTTTTCATCTATTTTGGAATCATGATTAAAATATTTCACTTACAGGAGCATTCTGCTATTAGTTTGTTGATGGATCTTCAAGGATATTGTGGAAGGGTAAATGTTTGTACGGATAGCATAGATGTCAAAACACAGCCAGAAATGACCATGGATTAATTCATGTTATAGGAAGCATAATCTGGTATAATTAAGCCTGTCTAATGCTTTCCATTTAAACCTATGGTTTACATATCTTGGTCAGACTTCAGGTTTTCGGGTTAAAACTGTTCATGCTGACTGTCTGCTTTAGTCTGAGCTTTCTTCAGTGTCTGCAAAACCAGATCAGTCATTTCTGCAAAGACAATTAGGAAACAGTTCCTCCAGTTTAGACAGTTTGGGGTGTGTTTTGAAACAAAAACAGACAAATGCTTTGGAAAGGACTCAGTTATCCTTCAGAGGGTCGCAGAACTCTAGCACTCTAGCAGTTTTTATCTCTCTTAATCAGGTATAAAATATGAGAACATCCATGTCGTTCCCTCGGGCCACCCTTCTAGGGGAATCAGCGCGTTCCCTGGCAGCCTCCCTGGCTGCCTCCCTGGCTGGGAGGAGCTCCCACAGGAGTGGACTGACCCTGCCCCGCTGTCCTTCCCGGGGGAAGGGTGCCCACAGAGGGCTTTGGCTGGGAACATGCCCGAGAGAAAGGACAGGGAAGGGGCCTTTGCATGGGTTCAGCACCAATAAGTCCATTCTGGAGGGTCCAGGGGCAAAGGAACAAGAACCACGTGAGGTCCAGGGTTAAAAAGGAAACATAACAACCTCAGGGAAAGGCACACATCTGAGGGACAGCCAGGGTACCAATAAGGAAGGAGGAAGGAGGGACTGAGGAAGGAGAAACCAACAAGGTGTCGAGAAAACCCAAACACTCCAGAACATAATACATAAGCAATGCAGGGATATATATTTAACATAGGAAAATACATATTTAACATGGAACTTAGGAACCTAATTTGCATTAGATAAATGGAGAGATGCAGGGGGATCACACCAACTAGGAGAGAGAGAGAGAGAGAGAGAGAGCACTGCCCCAGTGACTCTCCTGGTGGGATTGCTCCCACCACTGCAGGACAATGAGGGTGCTGCAGCCCTCCAGAGGGCTGAGCCACCGCAACAAATACCTTCCTCAAAATTTGGTCTCCAAGTTGGAGTCCAGCCCAGGGATGTGCAACTGGAATCCTTCATGTAAGAAACCAGGAAAAAGGTGCCTGCTTGGTGGTAGTCTGCAGTGAGGAAGTCTTCATCTGTTCCCTGGTGAGTGTCACTTTCCATCTCAACATAGGGTGTTACAATGACAAATTGTATTCTTATGAGTCACCAGTAATAGTGAAAATTTCTTCCATTTCCTATGTAGAAAATACATTCCATGAAGTGATGAAATTTTCAGGGATCGCTCTTCAGGAATCTCTTGCCTTATCTCAAAGTACAGGTATGATTTACACTGAGTAAAAGTAAATCACAAACTGTTGAAATATCTGTCAATTAATATAGCAGAAAATTCTATTATAGATAAACAAATACCAAAAAATGAGGGAAGGAAGGAACTCAGCGATTCAAAATATTCCATGTACCAGTTGTTAAACCCATCAATATCTTGACAGAGTAATTACTACTATATTGAACTGATATCAGAAGGTTCAAAACATGCAATGAAAGCACAACAATCTCAGTAAAACTTCGTAAGACAAAGGATGCAATCATTTTTTTATGCAGCATTAACACAACAATATACTCTCATATTACTTTCTACTACAAAAGGATGCCAATGAGCTAGAAAGTATGTAAAAATTAATAGAAGTTGACATGGTACACTCCATAAAATGTAACTGCAGAAAAATCTTGAAAAAGACATACGAAAAAGATATAAAAATTAAGTGCCAAGGAAATATGATGAACTGGCCAACTGAGCAGTTTTTGTCTTGGAAGATCCTGGCACAATGGATTTTAAAACTGGAAAATCCTGAGGTGCTGTCAGACAACCAGACCATTTCTTATCTATTGTCAAAAAAAGGCTCTTCCAAACAAAGTTCTTAGAGGTTTTCTGAGCACCGAATCTCCAATGTAGAACTAATTCTCACAGTGAACTCCAGTTTACTAACCAAAAGTTTCTGGTCTCTTTTATCTTGTGTTGTAGAAGAACTTTAGGACACTGACATTTTCTTTACATATACTGCTGATGAAAGCTGTAGACAAAATACTAAGTTTCGAGAAGCTACAGTACCAAATGATTCTACAATCCCTTTTATTATGAAGTTATCTAATTACATTCACCTAGCCTGACAAAATACTGAGTTTCGAGAAGCTACAGTACCAAATGATTCTACAATCCCTTTTATTATGAAGTTATCTAATTACATTCACCTAGCCTGACAAAATACTGAGTTTCGAGAAGCTACAGTACCAAATGATTCTACAATCCCTTTTATTATGAAGTTATCTAATTACATTCACCTAGCCTGACAAAATACTGAGTTTCGAGAAGCTACAGTACCAAATGATTCTACAATCCCTTTTATTATGAAGTTATCTAATTACATTCAGCTAGCCTCAGTATTTCTGTCTTAAGAATGTTAGATTGGTGCTCATTGATTTCACCATAAATGTTCATTTAAAATACCCTAAACAAATGACGGTGGGGATGAGGGGTGTTTGTGTGCTTAGGAAGCTGGAGGCTTAAACTTGGAATCATCCCAAAAAGTGTGGTAAACTGACAGAAGAAACTCTTAGGTATCAACGGGTTAATGCAGTCACCAGCAAGGAAGTCACTAAAGCTCCATCAGATGTGCTCAAAGAGATCTGGTAGATGTTACGTGAGGAAGCTTAATGCAGAGGTTGAGTCTTGCACCAAATGACCCAGAAGCTCCCTCCAACTATAAGCTCTATGAACTGTGAAAATCGTAATAAGTGGTGGCACTTGTGGAATTTCTTCCTGCCATGAAGGATAAATTATTATATAAAGGCTGTCACACGCGATACATCATCTACAAATTTTTTGAGTTCCTACTGCAGCTGCCATTTGGGGAAAAAAAAAAACCAAACAACAAAAATCCCCCACCAAATCAACAAAGAAAACTTCCCTAAAAATACATAGAAAGAAAAAACCATAGAGCTACTTGGCATAATAGAAATTCATCCCAAGACTCTCTGTGGGTACCATCGTCTTTGTCATCTTTGCCATTGGTGATGTGGACACCCACAGGACACCAAAACTCGTGAAAAAAAGCGCCATTCTACAGTCAAATGCTTCGTTCTGCTTACTAAAAGGTAATAAAAATAAGACTGGGCTAAACCCAAGATTTTGGTCCATGTCTCATAAAGTGAAGGAGATGGTATAATCTGGATGACAAGTCCTTCAATTCAGCAGCATTTAAAAAATGTCAACACATTTGTCATACATTTTCTTGCAGAGTCTTCAAGAATGGAACAGAATTCAGAGGCTGCATCCACTAATGTTTCAGCTCACTCATTCCCAGTTTCCTCCTCCTACCCCAACGTCAATCCCATCCCATTCTATTTTTCAGGAAGACTACAACACAGAAAAATATTGAATTGGTATTTAATATTTTCTCAGTTAAGTATTATCTCAATAAAAGAAAGAACAAAGAATTGCCTACTTGGTACCTGTGTAAGATCTCTTAGGAGTTGTACTGAAATGAAAATTCCTACCTGACTTTTGCACCATTATTACAACTTCTGGTCACATATGCCCACATCAAGGTGACAGAGCATTCATTACAGTCATTCATTCTGTAATGTAATTTCCCAGATTCATTAAGAATAAGATACTGCACAGCCGATGTCTGACAAAAGGTCAGACTTGTTATAGTAGAGAGAAGGAGCAAAGTGTGCAATGGTTTATCTGCATTCAATAAAATGTGATTTATCTATTGCTCTATTATGATAGATTTTATCTGTCATAAAATTACATTTATAATGTAGAAAATATTCTTTAAACTCTGGTTTCTCTACACAAGCTCTTTTAGCAGCAGAAGAATTATATAAGATTGCCAACAATTTAATTAATGTCACCATGCATATATAGCTGACGTGTATAATATCTAATTGTATACATTATGTGTTGTGCAATATGATCTGTATATATAATTTTGCTGAAATTACCAACTAAGATTCTAATACTTAGATGAAAAGAAGATGTTCTAAAAATTATGGTCAGAATAATTCTAATTGCTATCCATAATTGTTGGGTTTTTCGTTCAGCATGTGGTATGGATGAGTGATAAGAAAACATGAGTTACTGACATATGTTCTTCACTTTCTTGGGCAGTGGCTTTTTTATAACACTTATAATTTTCTGTAACTGAAAAAATTAATTTTGAATTGAGAAAAATTCAAAAATTAGTAAGCTATTCTATTTTTAAACTGACAGGTTTAAAGCTATTTCTTTTTGCTCACATAAAAGTAAGAGAGGCATATCCTGTCTTCTTCCATTATTAAAGGAAACAGTACAGATCAACCTTTTCTGATGACTGGAAACAGAAAGACTTAAGACAAAATAATGTAGTTAAATCTCACGTTTAGCTTTAACGTTTTACAACCCTCAGTGGGCACCATATTTTCAATGCTCTCATAAATTTAATTCCTGAAGGTTATTATTTACACAAAAAATTAATTGTACTGAGAACCAAATTTCCATTTTTTTTTATTACTGTTAGGCATTTTTAATACTGTTTGTTGTAGCTGTAATAGCCATAAAATAAAATATGTAAGAAAAATTATTCTTTATTTGATTAGTGGCAGTAGTTCAAAGTATTATTAATGGAAAATCCACAAAGTATCAGAGTATTTTTATCATTGAATAAGTACTTATAAAATGCTCCAGCAAAACACACCAGCCAGGAAAGCCACAATAAAAATGTATAATCTGGAATTTCACAATTTATATCAGAAATGTAGTTGGCAAGCCATCACCAATTGTCCTTATTTCTCATCATTTCATTATGTGTGCTTTGTCATTCTTATTTCTCATGAATTTAATCGAGGTTCTGTCTTTTTTCTCTATTCTATCTATTCAAAAGAAACAATTTCTTCTTTTTCTCTTGCTTTCTGTACCTTTCTTCTCTTCTCTGGTTCTCTCAATCTTTGCATTCCTCTTGTTTCACATCTCTGCCATTCTCCTGCCCTCCAACACTTTTTACTACCTTCTTATGTACACACAGATACCCACGTAGATATTTCAGGATTGTTGTCATAAGTTGTCAAGTTATCTTCTATTATATCCAGAGTGCAAGCACTCGTGGTAAGTAATTTTAAATGGAATTTCTTCTTGAAAGAACATAATCCAAACATGCTTTGACTGTAATTGTGAGCCAGCGGGCAGGAAATCTTTGTCATTGATTCTACAGTGCCATCACATGGTGTATGTCTCTCCATTAACTAGTATATCTTGTAGGAAATACCAAGCCCCTTTTTTCATCTCTAATTATGTAATTCATTAATCTGTATATGAACCATGCTTTAATTTATACATGATATGTATTTTTTACTCTGTTTAATATGTCCCAATCTCCCTCTCATATTTTTAGTGGTACATAACAAAAAGGACTTTATGACAGCAAAATTATATCCTGGGTTTACATCTTCTATCATACCACTTAACAACTAGTCACATTCAAAAAAGAATGGTTTTCCCTACAAACCATCTTGGACTCCTTGATCAAAAACACCAGCTGATTTTACCCACTGTTCAGCTGTTGGTGGTCAGTACATCTGTGCAGTTATTGTCACAATGCGAGGTCAAAGACACTGTAAAAAACAAGCATGCCAGGTGGACAATAGTAGAGCAGAAAAGAGGAATAAAGCAACAACAACAACAAAAATCAGATTAAACTGCCTTTTCTAACAGTATCAAATTAGTATTGCACTGTCAGTCATGCACAGCATTCAGCTGTCTTTCCAGAACTGCTTATCTGCAGGAAAGCAGGATTAAAGTCTTAACATGTGGTAGAATCCATACAAAATGCATTACTTATTTGAAGCAAAGTATGCCAGTATTTTACATGGTTAAATTAAAACTTGCCATTTGAAAATGAATGCAGTACTGAAGCAGAACATTCAGCAGAGAATGATGGACCAGCCTTATTGCAAGATCTTGTGACATTAAGAATTTTTTCCACTGAACTAAACACTCCTCATGGCACATGAACCCCTTAAATTTGTCTAAACTATATTAATGAAATTAATGTTTTAAAGAGTCTCAAAAAAAGACAATTTAATTTTTTATTAAGTAATAATGTTGTCTGGATCTCTACCTACTTCCTTGTGTTTTTTGGAGTATTTTTCAGGCTTCAAAGAAAGTTTACTATTTCTCAGTTGCTAGCTATTCACTGTGAACTGATGATGTACAGAAGACCTGGGCAATCTACATCAAAGTAATCCACCTTCCTCTTCCTCAAATTTCTCCCTAAGGAATAATCTTCTCTTCTGGCTATTTAGTTAGGCAGATGACAGTTGCACACAAGTTTTTTTTTTCCTTATGTGTGTCAGGTTCTATGAAAAACATTCTTTAACATGTAACATTCTTTAACAGAAGTACCTGTTATAAAATTCTGTGTTGCTCACACGATTAATACATGGGGAGGGTATGGTCACTCCAGCCATCTCCAGTTTAGAGAAAAATAAATAAATACTGTCTTCTTTAACTTCTAAATAAAACAGCAAATAACACATGTACAAATGGTATTTTAAAATCCCTTAAGTTACAGTTAAGATACCTTAAGTTACCTGCCATTCTAATCAGTTCAGGTCCTGTCCTGTCAAGAAATAGAGGGATAGAAATGTAATGATATTCCTATATCATTTTTGAATCGTAGGTAGTGTTCCATGAAATGCATAAGTCAGTGATCAATTTTGTATTTTATTTTGTAAGGAAGAATAAGTAAATACAGCATTGATCCATTTTCAAATTCTGTGCAGACTGTCCTTTTCCACACATGGTCTTTATAAAATTCTTCAAAATATAGACATTTTCATGTCTTTTTGCATTTGCTTAAAGAAAATAATAGGTAATGATGTATATATTGTGTGTTTGTTAAATTTTATTTGGAAAAAAATAGACTTGTGGCCATAAACTCACACAACCCTATTAGAACACTGAACATTTGAAAATCAACTTTTCATGCAAAATAAGTAGAATATTTTAAACTGCTGAAGGTATGAAATACATTGCAGAGTTACCATTACTACCATTATTTTAGATATATTTAAGATACAAGGTAAGAACAAGAACACCAGTATATTATGTGCTAAGCTTCCAATTTCATTTAGATTAAAAATTAAAAGCTAGCAATTCCTAGCTCTGCAAATATAAATTGGCAAGTTTTTTAACTACAAGCCATAATTATGTCTAAATTTTGAAACTTGTACAAACAAGAATTTCTGTCTGTAAGCCCATGTTATCAATGATACTTGGAACCTGGTTAAGAAATTCAGTTTGTACTTATGTGTTCACTGAGTGCAATCCAGCTGGGTTAGGTTCATTAGTGCTATAATTCAATAAGTTTTATTCCTTCTTGACTCTTATTGAAGCCATAATAAACTTTCAGAGAGACATTTGAACCCTGTATACTTTACTCCAAAGACTTTGTGAATTTGAATCATTACATAATTATAAATACCTTTAAATAATTGTAGTTATCTCTGACTCCATCTATTTCCCTTGGCTGAATGTCAATTGTAACACAAACATATAAAGTTAACTTTTATTTCCCACTGATATTGCTAAAATATAATCAAAATAATTTTTAGAAATCTGGTAGAAGTATTTTCTTCCAGGCAGAATATTTTTTTGCAGGCTTCAGCCTGAAGCAGATTTTTCATGGCAGATTTCTGAAAACAGAAATTTCTAAGAGAACTGCTGACACAACCTTCGCTCCTACATAGTAGTGTGAACTTGCCACTGTAATAATTAAGCAATTAGGCATGACAGAGAATGTGAGTTTCCTGAGATAATCACACCCCTGGGGTATTAGAAGTCATGATCCAGAGATAAGTGGTTTTAATCCCCCAAGGGTGTGATTATCTTATGATAACCACACCCCCTGGAGGAGATTTATAAGTCACATAAAAATCTTCAGTGTAAAGTAAAAAGTGCTGGTATTGCAAGAGTAGGAAAAAGTCTGGATATAGGGAGTGCTATGTGACTTCCTCAAATTAAGGAAGAATTGCAATACACAACACCAATTCATACAGCTACCCATCAGTCCAATCCATTTTACTGGAGAGTATATCTAAGAATTTGGGATAGGGGACTGGGGAGTAGGAAGTGAAAAAGCTGGGCTGTGGAAAGAGGGCTGGGGGTCCTGGTCAGTGGCAAGTTGAACATGACTCAGCAGTGCCCTGGCAGCCAAGAGGGCCAAGTGTGTCCTGGGGGTGCATCAGGGACAGCATGGCCAGCTGGGCAAGGGAGGGGATTGTCTGCTCTGATCTGCACTGGGGCGGCCTCAGCTCGAGGCCTGGGGGCAGTTTTGGGTGCCACAATATAAGGAAGACATGAAATTATTAGAGAGTGTCCAAGGGAGGGTCATGAAGAGGTTGAAGGGCCTTGTGGAGAAGCTGTATGAAGAGGGGCTGAGGTCACTTGGTTTTTGAAGCCTGGTGAAAAGAAGTCTGAGGGGAGACCTCATCACAGTCTGGAACCTCCTTGCGAGGGGAAGAGGAGGGGAAGGCTCTGATCTCTTCCTCTGTGGTGACAGTGACGGGGCCCAAGGGAAGGCCTGAAGTTGTGTCAGGAAAGGTTTAAGTTGGATATTGGGAAAAAGATTTCGCTTTTTTTGGGCACTGGAACAGGCTCCTCAGGGAAGTAGTCCCAGCACAAAGCGTGATGGCTCAAAAAGCAAAGGATGATGCTCTCAGGTATGTGGTGTGACTCTTGGGAATGGTGCTATGCAGGGCCAGGAGTTGGACTGGATGATCTATGTGGGTCCCTTTCAACTCAGCATAATCTGTAAATTATTGTAATCTTTCTCCAACATTTAATGTAGCAAATAATGCTTTAAATCTTTTGAGATGATCTCAAAACTGGAAATGTAATTTCTATTTGAGACTGCTTGACTTCCAGGTTATGACAAGAATAGCCTTCCAAAATGTTATTTGTAATTCCATTATGAAATGCATATACTGCACAAGGTAGCAAATAATATCTCACACTTCTGAAAGTCATATTGGATGCTCAGGAGTGATGGTGGGCTGCAAAGGGAATAAATTCCTTTGCATGAGTTGATTTCAAGGAAAATTGAAAAATATAGCTACTTGAAATCCTACAGCTATCAGATCTCGAAATAGCCTCATCTGTTATTCTCCTTGCCTTCTCCCTTTGGCAGTATAATTTGAAAACAAAGGCTGCCACCCCTTTGTGTTGTGAAGAGACCACCACTTCTCTGTAAAAGACCCCTGATGCTGACACCGCTCCCACTTACTTCCCCTGAAATGGCATTCAATATTTGCCAACACTGATTTTGGTTAATTGAAGTAAGATGTTTTGGAAATGACTTCTGCACAGTTCCAAAGGTGCTTACACTGACTGAAGTATGTGAGTTCTTTGGCTTACAGGAGCTTTACACACACAGATCTTGGTGGCACCTGCAGTGCATTATGCGTTGATGTTTCTTCTGATTTACATTGCTCTTCTTCTCAATAAAATGTTGTGTACAGTTATTCCACCATTACATCAGGGTAATGGAAACATCAGATACTCACAGTTAGCAGATACTTTTTCTTTGCAATATTTAGCATTAAGCTGTTGAAATTCCAAAGACTAAAAAAAAACAAACTGAAAAGCTTTGGGTATTGGTTGAATTAAAATTCATTTTATTGTTCCATCACTGTAACTTGATACAAACAAAAGTCTCCTGCAAGGAAGACTTTTATACTTGTAGCTATTCTCAAAGTTTTCTGTAATGTATTTCTTTGAGAGTTCAGTATTGGTAGAAGCCTGGGGCTCAGTGATTGTGCCTTGGTGAAATCCTCTATGTCAAGGTATATATGCCAAGCAAAAAGTAAAGTCAAGACATTAAACCTTGGGAAAATAGTCTTTCAGTTGCTTAAGGAACTGGTGGATGGGACAGACGTTCTGCAAAACTGACTGCAGGAATAAAGCAGCAGAAGAGACCTGTCTGATATTTTTCTTATAGCACAAGACCTATGCAAAAAATTGGGCAAGGACAATTGGAGATTACCACAAATAAATAAAGATCCTTCAGTTAAGCTGAAACACGAGACAAAAAGGAAGGCATCATTGCAGTCTTTCAATACTTGAAGGCAGTCTACAAGAAAGATAGAGAGTGACACTTCAGCAGGGAGTGTAGTGATAGGACAAGGAGTTTGAAAATAAAAGAGGGTAGGTCTGGTTTTAAGGAAGATATTCTTCATTATAAAGATGAGACACTGGAATAGATTGCCCAGAGAAGTTGTGGATGTCCCATTCTTGGAAGTTTTCAAGGACAGAGTGGACAGGGCTTTGAGGAATCTGATATAGTGGAAGGTGTCCCTGCCCACCTGGCAGGTGGGCTGGAATTCTGATCTTTAAAGTGTCTTCCAACCCATACTATTCCATGACTCTGTAGCAGTTCAAACTATACAACAATATGGCAAAGACCTTACAAAGATCATGTTGAACTTTCAAGATTATGTTTGTACTTTGCTAGTTGCTATTTTTAATTTATTCATACAATATCTCAAGACTACTCAATGATTGCTCAATGTTTTGCTTCCTGTATAAACTGAGTAAGTGTGAAATAGAATGTTACAGAAAACAGAAGGGAAGTAAGTATTGTTATTCTTATGTGTTGCAGTTTAACCCTAGACAGCAACCAAGACCCACAGAGGCTCCTTCCCTCTTAGGATGGGAGAGAGAATCAGAAGTATGAAACTGAGAAAGCAGTAGGATGACATGAAGACAGTGTAACATGCAAAGCAAAAGCCACACGTGCAAGGAAAGCAAAACAAGGAATTAATTATCCCATGGGCAGGCAGGTGTTCAGGAAGGCAGGGCTCCATCATGCATGATGGTGGCTTCAGAAGGCAATGTTTTCACTCTGAACATCCTTCTCCACAAAACTTTTCATTCATGAGCATAGGTGTGCAATATCCACTGGGTCGTTTCGGCTCACCTGTCACAGCTGTGTCTGCTCCCAGTGTCCTTGTACCACCCCAGACCCACCACTCCTGGACAGTGAGAAACAGGACATCCCTGAATTATCAACACTGCTTTCATCACAAATCAACACACAGACCCATCAGAGCTGCTGTGAAGGAAATTAACTCTATCCCAGCTCATACTAGCACATTATTTTGCAATATGGAGAAAGAAAGGGCAGAGCAAACTGTCCAGTTTTCCCAAGTCATCACAGAGTTCACTCAAGTCCTGAAACCTTTTAATACCAGTTTACTCTGGATTTTTGGGGGTTTTTTATTGTCCACTTTTGTTACGTCCACTTATGTTCTTGCTGAGTTAGAATACAAGATTTATTATGGAATTCAAGACCATGGATAATTACAAGGAGAACTGAAAACTCTGTAATATATTTTTGTTGTTGTTGTGTTTTGGTTTTCAACAGCATTAAAAATCCAGGGATTTTTAATCAGATCATCAAGGAAATTAAAATTTATTTGTAGAGTTTAGGCAAAGATATAGCATAGCAGAATGTCTGCAAGATTGCCTCTTACTTACCACTCCATACAAATAATATTAGTATATCTGGACATTAATAATGGTTTAGGGACCCATAGCTTTGTATTTTTTCTATGTGGCTTTGGTAACTCATGTACATTCTAAAAATTTCAGGATTTAGAAATTGGAACGGAGGAGAACTACCTCTTCAAAACACGTCTGAGAATTTGCAATTACCATCCAACTCCATTTTGTACTCTTTTGTGCAGTAAGAGAACACAGAAAAAAATAGAATCTAGGATTCCCTTTTAATTTTAGACAAAAAATATTAACTTAAAGTTGACCAGCTCTTAAGCAAAGATTTCTACTCATTAAATAAAGTTATTCTTTTTTAATGGATTGATAACAAGGTTTTACTGGTGTTTATAGACGGGATAAATTTTCTGAGCTGTGGGATATTTTTAACTCCTTTACTACATCATGTCTTACATTACAATTTCCTTTTCATCATCTTGCAAAACTTGTACAGAACAACTCACCAATGTCACTGGAAAGAAGGGAAAAGACAACAAGCTGAATAATGATAAAATGAAACTCTTAATCGAATTTCATTGCAGGTATAGCTGTAGACCTGTAGAAGCAATGCAAGCTGATTAACTTGGCAAGTCAGCATTTTCATGTAAAAACAGACATGCTTTAGTAGAAAGGCAGGAATGATTTTCACATTAGTAGTTAGACAGAACAGCCTCATAAGAGTTCTGGAGTGATCAAAATAGTGGTAAAGAAAATATTTTAGGAAATAACAGTAAAAATTTTCATATTTTTTCATCCATATTCTTGGGAAAACTGAAAAATTATCTACTAATTTTACTCATAGACAGAGGTCATGCTCATTTAGTTCTCTTATTCCTCACTGTACATGTCACCATAAGGTCTTTCCTGTTTCCAGTAGAAATGGCATATATTGAATTAAATTTGAAGGTTTTGCTTGTGTTGGATTTTTTTGTTTTATTTGTTGGTTTTTCGGTTTTTCTTAGAGGTGGTCAGCCAGATTTCACATCCAGGGTTTATCTAAATCTTTCTTACTTTCTGAACTAAAACTGTTGGGTTGAATACTTTCATATTCTTCCACTCAACTGTAGATTCTGAGTAGACTCCATATGTTCTATCCCGTCTAATGCACACATCTTGTGCTTTCCTCTTATCAATATAGTCGTGACCCCTCCAGATTTTAATAAAGCAAAGATAGGAAAACTAAGTTGCTTGTTGTTTTTTGTATTTTGATTTTTTTTTCTATCTAAAATGAAAATATGTACTTTTTAAATTTTAAATTTAAAACTTTTTAAATTGTAGTGGGAAACAGACTCTGGCTAAATATAAGAGAAAGTTACGGAAGTAATGTGATAAACCATAGAGAAAACCAAATGCTTTGACCAGCAGTATATTTAATTTAAGCTTTGGAAGACAAAGCAGAAGGAAATCATTAGCTGAAGGACAAATTTTAGAATTTTGGAGGCAGATATATTTTATAAGTATTTTTGTTTAAACTTCAGTATAATCTGCCAGTTATCTGAAACCAGAAGGAATTAACAGCAAAGGAAGACATGCCTACAAATATTTATCATATTGAAATTTATTAAATTGAAATAGAAGTAACTCTCACATGCACAAGAAATGGAACAAATGGTCATTAATTTGGAATTATTTCAGAATGACCACTCTACAGTTAATGAATACAATGTTTATTTAGTTCACAACTCTCCTCAAAGCAAATTCAAGATATGATCAAAACATAGCCTTGCTTTGAGTTCCCCTTCCTTCTCTTTCCCACTTCCTATATAGTACTTCATTAAGGACAGATTTATTAAATACAGTCCAGCTCAATTTCATATAACTGTCAATCAAAAGAAATCAAACTGTTCAAATCAGGGTGGTTTTTATCATCCCTTCTGAAAGGTGGATGAAGCCTTTAAAGAAAAAGCAATAAATGCTTTTTTAAATAAATACTTTCAATGTTTTCATTATGCAATATATCTTACATTAACAGGAAGTCCCCCCCGAATATGAAGAAGAACTTTTTTATTGTGTGGGTGACCGTGCACTGAAACAAACTTCCCAGAGAGGTTATAGGTTTTCCCTCACTGGAGATATCCAAGATCCATACAGACACAATCCTGTGCCATGTGCTCTAGGGTGACCCTGCTTGAGCAGGGAGGTTGGACCAGATGACCCAGGGTGGTCCCTTCCACTCTGACCCATTCTGTGGTTCTGTAATGCTGTGATTATTCATCATGATGGGTTTAATAATTTCAATAAATAGGTGTTTCTAAAGCTAAAAAGGACACCACTGAAGTGACTAAACTAATTCTTAAATTATCAGATAAAAACCCCCAGTATTTATAGTGCCTTTTTGAAAAGGTTACCACAAACATAGTTTCTTAACTGTCCATTCAATATATGCCTCTGATTTTGAACAGGCTTAGAACTGACATACCAAACTGTCAAAACATAAATTGATCAGTTTGATGGTACTTTAGTAAAAGCAGAATCATTCTGCAAACTAAAAATCACAAATCATCTATGAAAACATTGACAACTTTGATTGCTTCCTAAACTTCATATTGTGATGGCTTTTAATTTATGCCTGAAGACTAGTAATGCTGGGGAAAAAAACCCCAAAAAACAACAAACAAGCAAACAACAACAAAAAACACCATCAAAAACCCCAAACCAACTATGAAAATTTCTAACTTTGCATTGGATATCTTCTAGACGTCTAAAGACATGATTGACATTTCAACTTTGCAAAAATTTCTGGAGTTGCTGCCAGTATTATGCTTTTCATTGCTGGCACAGCAACAACTGATTTCACACCATATGGAGTCAAAGTAACTTTAGCACAATTCCACTATTCCTAGATTCTCCAGTGATTGGCAAGATTTCTGTGGCAGTTTTGTAAATTACATTGGCTGACAGAAATATTGAGAGTGAGTTTGGTTTGATTTGTATATCCTCTTTCTGACCTGCCATGGCTAAATGGAGGTGCCAAACTGGCTGGCACATCCAACCTCTAAAACTCAGCATAATGCAAGAATCCCTGATTGGACACTGAATGCTGCACGTGGTAGTTGGCTTTTGGGGGGACACAGCTCAGGGCTCCTGCAGTCAGTTTGCTTTCTGTGCTGGATGTAGGTCATGGATGCTGCATCACACTGCTGAAACACAGCACTGCTGCTTTCCCTTCACTGGCAAGGGATTTGTCTCCTCCAGAAGATTTTTTCCCAGCACTTACCTTCATTGTCATTAATACTTGTGGAGGTATGTCCAGAGTGAACAGCTGTGATACTAGAGCCAGTGCAGAATTTATAAGAAAAATGCACTTGGATAGTTAATCCATCTGAGAAGCAAAGCACCCCTCAGGTAAATGATGGTCTGTCCTGTGGCTGTGTCTGCCTAGCTCTGGAAACTGATTATATGTTGCAGATACTGACACAAATACCATGAAAATACTGGACATCAGTTTAATCTGCCTGGTTTGGTTTGCTGAGAATTGGCCCTTTTGATAATATCAAAAAGGCTTTGATATAAATGCACAAAATCTTTGTGTGCTGCTGATCTCTCACATATCTAAGCCAGCAATAAAATACTGACCCTGCTGAAATTTTCTAAACTTCTGTAATTCTGGAAATTCTGTCATATCCATCTGAACAAATATATGTATTTAATACATTGGTGGTTATTTTGAAAGCAGTTTGTACAATCTTATAACAATGTTATTTTCTATGATAAAGTAATATAAACCATTATGTAATTAATTGTTTACTTAATTTTATTATTTGCAGGATATTAATAGACCTCGATTTTACCTCTCCTCAATAATCTCTTGCTTCTTTTCTTTTTCTTATTCCCTCATTCCCTTTAGTTATCTTTTCCTCCCTTCACATCACACCTTGTCCAAAAAATATTTTGGTTCCATTCATTGCTTTGCATTAAATTGTGTCTTATCAAAATGTATTATTAAACCACTTTACCATGCACAGAAAAATTAATGACTTTCCAGAGCAGTTTCCCACAAAACCACTTCTACAGCCAAATCTGCCACAGACCAATATTTGTTTTTAGATCTCTTTCAATAAACTGAAATGCTGGCTGAGTGTGACATTAGAAAGAATTGAAAAAAGCACAGGTTTTTTACATAGTAGCAGGGTGTTTTAAACTCACTTACTGGGAGCCTTCCAATTTATTTGCATGTGTCTATGACAAATGGCATAATACTGGCTCTGAGACAAGGACATTTAAGTGAAAACTCAGAACAACCAGAATCAATAATGACATGCAAAGTGTTCTAAGAAAAACCAAATGAAAAAAAGTATTTATTAATATAATAATTGATTCAGTAATTTTTAAAGTCACTGCTATGGCACATGTGGGTAGTAAAGTCCAGACCTAAATACAAACTATGGTCAACTAAACACATTGTACTTCCAGGCTTTAAGAATTACTTTCTGATTCAAGGATTATAGAAGAAAATAGGAAAAATAAAATAAAAGAAAGAGGAAATATTTGTGGAATGAGAGTAGAGCGCAGATTGTATTTCCATATAGTTCTTCAAAGAAGTATTAGTGTCTCTGTTTCTTGTATGTGCATGCATGGGTGTAGAGGTATCAGAATCCATAAATGCTCCTGTGATGTGAAGAAGTCCAATTCAAATCTGAAAAACTCTTTCCACGGGGCTTATTGTCCCATTTATCCTGTTCAAAATTAATTAAATTACAAGATATCAACTACATTTTCTCTCCATTTCCTCTTGGTCTCTACTGCTTTTGTTTGGTATAAAACATAAAATGGGTGTGGCATGTGGGATTAGTAATAAGAAAAAATAATTAAGATTAACCAAGCTTTTCTTCATCTCTAATTGTATAGGCAATGTTCATGAGCTGAATCTAAACAATAAATTCACCACAGGCTCCATTTAAAACACATTCTTCTTCACTGCTGCTCATAAACTGCTGTCTGCCTTAAATTTCTGCAAAGAGATGTAGCACTGAAAAAACACAGCATTTATCCCTAAATTCAATAGCAAAGGCTGGAGGAAGGATTCTCCAAGGGGAGCTATCAAGAGAACTAGGGAGATAACATCCAAGTAAGTAGAACAGGGAAGAGGTCAGGGGAATACCATGAATAATGTGTAAAGGTCACTAGGACAATAAAGAAGTTATGTTATACCTGGAGATAAATGGAGGGAAAAGAAAAAATATATGGAAGGTTAGCAAAAATGAGAGAACTAGAAGAAAAATAAAAGTAGAGAGAAAAATTAAGGAAAAACAGTTTTAATAAAAATATGTAACACAAGACAGCTGACACAGTACTTCCTCCAGGTTCAAAAAAAGGAAAACCATTGAAAAACTGATATTGAGTTTCTGTCTTGGTCTGTGGAGTAATTTTTCTCTAGACATCTATCTCTTTCTGCCCCATCAGAATCTGTCCTTCTCAATCTCTGCCTCTTTTGCCATCGTGCCATCTTTTGCACCTGTATCTATTGATGTGACACTGTGAAAAGTTCTCTGTATTTATGCAGTGTGACACAGGTGGAGACAAGGAACAGCTCCTCAATAACACCAACACCACTAAATAAATATGTTTGGACAGGGCAGAAGGGAAGTTTTCTAAAACAGGACAGGAGGAGGCTGGGGCCTCTTAACCTGTGCACAAAAGAAAGAGCTGTGCAGGAGGCTGGGATCAGCACAGGGCAAAGCTTGCTGAAAGCTGTTTTGAGCAGCCCTTTAAGGAACTAGATGTAGTCTCAGTAACAGGTTATGCCTGACTGGACTGACCTGCATAGAAAACTGAGTCATGCCTGAATTCCCAGTCCTCAGGACAGCAAACAAGAAAAAGTTACTGGTTATATTTCCAGTCCATTTTTAACCTTTGCTTCCTAGGGCTCTGAGCATGTTGAGTGCCATCTGAGTAGGCATCAATATACAAGTAAAAACACCAATCAGAATGAGAGTTATCTCTCTGTAGATATGCTGGACTAGATGAAAAAAAAACCAAAAACCCTTGCAGCAATGACCACATAGTATCTGAGGTCAAACTTAACTGGAAACAGAATGCCTAAGGAAATTTTGCAATTTCAACAGAAACTCTGGCATAGGGAATAGCACACAGATACCCTTCAGGGGTGTGCCTAGTGTAATTGATCCAACATTAGGCAGGGTAATGAACAAATTATTCCTTCATCCAGCCCTACATCTAACCTAGAAATAACATAATGTTTATGTACCTATGTTCCTTTCTCCTCTTTGTGCTGCTTCAGTCACTGTTCAGTAAATTTACTGTAGGTTTTGTTTTAACCACAGTTGAAGGCTGCACTTAGATGAGTTTCACAGAACATGTGTAGCATAATTAGACTATGATGTCCCAGGAACATGTGAGTTTTTTTCGTTTACAGATGGGTAGCCTTTTTAATTACTTCATTATATAACATCATGTATTTTAACTAGTTTCCTCTCAAAAGAAACTTTGAATCTTGTTCATCTGATTTCATGTGTTTTTCTCCCCTTTATACATGCAGCTTTTAAAAATCTGCCAGATTGGGTAACAACCTCTGCCAGCAACTTTCCAATTTTCTGCCACTCCCCCTTAGTTGAGAAAGATTTCCGAAGTTTTCCCTTAAATAAAATCTTACATTCCCCTTGTATTTTGACATTTTTTCTGAATGTAAATACAGTGCAGTGAAAAATTTCTGACCATGGAATCTCAATATTTAATTCTACTCTTCAGATTCCCCAAGTTCCTCACGAAGGAAAGCAGAGGTGCAGGCACTGATCTTTGTGATGACAGTGTCAGAACCTGAGGGAATGGCCTGAAGCTGCATCAGGGGAAGTTTAGGATTATTTTCCCAGGATACTGGGAAAATATTCTTCACCCAGAGGGTGGCTAGGCAGACTCCCCAGGCAGGAGGTCACAGCATCAAGCCTGAAAGTGTTCCAGAAGCATTTGCACAATATTTGCACTATGATTCTTGAGGCTGTCCTGTGCAGCTCCAGGAGCTCGACTTCATGATCCTTTTGGGTCATGCCCAACTCAGAATATTCTGTGATTTTATGATTCTGTGATAATAAAACCTTATTTTTTTCTTTCAAGCTGCTCTGCATTCTTTGTCTGCAGGGGACAAGGTGGGAAGGAAATGCAGATATTCAAAATGCCAGAGGATTGCATGACTGCTCTGCAGTGTCTGATCTGCTTGGTCTCTGTAGACTCCTCTTTCCTTCTCTTTCTGAAGACATCTCTTTCTGAAGAAGAGATGAAATAAACAAAATTAGCAAAATATATTCAACAACATGAAAGGTCCCAAAAAGATGGTAAAAATTTCTAGTGCATAGGATAAGACTTCCCCCTGCCTCAAGAACCCCTCTCATCAGCATTATTTAGAGCATGCACTGAATAATGAAGACACTCCAAAAGCACAATGTAAACACAAACATAAAAAGGCTTATTCTCTAAATAAAATTGTTGTCTTGCCAATACTAGACAGTACAGAAACAGGCCATATAAATATTCAAACATGATACAAAGGGCTAAGGATGAACTATAATCCTCCACTTAGTTTTTTGGGTTGTTTTTTGTTTGTTTGATATAACCCTGCAAATTGTGTTTTAAGATAGATTTTTTTGGATAGACAAAAACATAAAGCTGAAATACATGATAAACTAAATCATTGAGCATGTTCATTGTTGTAAGTAAAGCCAGATGCTCAGTGATTACTACTGTGGCTATAGAAGTAAAATGCAACACATAAAAATCTAGCTGTGTATTTTGGTTTTAGAGATGATCAAAGAGAGCTTTCCATTCCCCTGGTTCTTTGAAATTAGCTGGAATGATTGGCTGGCACTAAAAATCTCCCTGGAGCAGCTCATCTTGAACCATATACATCAGAAAAAAAGACAGCAAAATGCAGGTCTACAAAGACTTCATGGTCATGAGGGGATATTCTGTTTTACAAGTTTAACTTCCTTTTACAACATGGTAACCCATCCAGTTGATCAAGGGAAGCCAGTTGATGTACTCTTTTTGGATATCAGTAAAGCTTTTGGTACTGTCCCTCATAGTAACCTTATGGAGATGAAGTCCAACACACAGCTGGATAAACACATCGTGGTTTGGGTGAGCAACTGGTCATGGATTGGGCACAAAAGGTGACAGTGAATGGGGTGACATCAGACTGGGGACCTGTCACTAGTGGGATGTGCCAGTCTCCATCTTAGCTCTGTGCTCTTCAACATCTTCCTTAACACCTTGGAGGCAGAACTCAAAAGTATGTGGATTAAGATTGCTATCAACACTAAACTGGGAGGAGCTGTTGACTCTCTGGAAGGTGGGGACACCCAGTGGAGAGACCTCAACAAATCAGCCAGAGGTGCCATCAGCAGCCATACGAAGTTCCACAAGGGAAAGTGCTGGACTCGGCACCGGGGATGGGGCAACTCTGGATGTGAGCACAGACTAGGAATGAAGTGCTGAAAAGCAGAGACAGAGGAAGGGCCCTGGGGGCCCTGATCAGTGGCAAGTTGAATATGAGCCAGCAGTGTCCTGGCAGTCAGGAGGGCCAAGAGCGTCCTGGGGGAATCAGGGACAGCATTGCCAGCCAGGAAAGACTTCCTAGAGTAACCCTTGCCGTTGTTTTACTGGGCACTGAAGTGAGACAGGCAGTCCTCTAATTTACTGGTTCCTCATTCTTGACCTTATTGAAAACTGGGACAACATTAGACAGTTTCCAATAAGCTGGGACCTCTCCAGAATCCCAAGATTGCTCAAAAATCGTTGAGAGAGGCTTTGTAATGACAGCAGCTGTTAGGTCCTTGATGATTCTCAGATTAATATAATTTGTTCATTTGCTGTAGCTTTGAGGTTTATCTGGGTCTATAAGTAATGTGTTCTATAACCATATTAGCTCTGCTTAATACAGTGGGCTAAAAACAAATGTGTTCAGAAAGTAAACATGTAGGTTATCACAAACTTTCAATTCTTGATTTAAAAAGTAATTATTGAATGTAAACAATCTGTAAAACAGTGAATCACNACACTCCAAAAGCACAATGTAAACACAAACATAAAAAGGCTTATTCTCTAAATAAAATTGTTGTCTTGCCAATACTAGACAGTACAGAAACAGGCCATATAAATATTCAAACATGATACAAAGGGCTAAGGATGAACTATAATCCTCCACTTAGTTTTTTGGGTTGTTTTTTGTTTGTTTGATATAACCCTGCAAATTGTGTTTTAAGATAGATTTTTTTGGATAGACAAAAACATAAAGCTGAAATACATGATAAACTAAATCATTGAGCATGTTCATTGTTGTAAGTAAAGCCAGATGCTCAGTGATTACTACTGTGGCTATAGAAGTAAAATGCAACACATAAAAATCTAGCTGTGTATTTTGGTTTTAGAGATGATCAAAGAGAGCTTTCCATTCCCCTGGTTCTTTGAAATTAGCTGGAATGATTGGCTGGCACTAAAAATCTCCCTGGAGCAGCTCATCTTGAACCATATACATCAGAAAAAAAGACAGCAAAATGCAGGTCTACAAAGACTTCATGGTCATGAGGGGATATTCTGTTTTACAAGTTTAACTTCCTTTTACAACATGGTAACCCATCCAGTTGATCAAGGGAAGCCAGTTGATGTACTCTTTTTGGATATCAGTAAAGCTTTTGGTACTGTCCCTCATAGTAACCTTATGGAGATGAAGTCCAACACACAGCTGGATAAACACATCGTGGTTTGGGTGAGCAACTGGTCATGGATTGGGCACAAAAGGTGACAGTGAATGGGGTGACATCAGACTGGGGACCTGTCACTAGTGGGATGTGCCAGTCTCCATCTTAGCTCTGTGCTCTTCAACATCTTCCTTAACACCTTGGAGGCAGAACTCAAAAGTATGTGGATTAAGATTGCTATCAACACTAAACTGGGAGGAGCTGTTGACTCTCTGGAAGGTGGGGACACCCAGTGGAGAGACCTCAACAAATCAGCCAGAGGTGCCATCAGCAGCCATACGAAGTTCCACAAGGGAAAGTGCTGGACTCGGCACCGGGGATGGGGCAACTCTGGATGTGAGCACAGACTAGGAATGAAGTGCTGAAAAGCAGAGACAGAGGAAGGGCCCTGGGGGCCCTGATCAGTGGCAAGTTGAATATGAGCCAGCAGTGTCCTGGCAGTCAGGAGGGCCAAGAGCGTCCTGGGGGAATCAGGGACAGCATTGCCAGCCAGGAAAGACTTCCTAGAGTAACCCTTGCCGTTGTTTTACTGGGCACTGAAGTGAGACAGGCAGTCCTCTAATTTACTGGTTCCTCATTCTTGACCTTATTGAAAACTGGGACAACATTAGACAGTTTCCAATAAGCTGGGACCTCTCCAGAATCCCAAGATTGCTCAAAAATCGTTGAGAGAGGCTTTGTAATGACAGCAGCTGTTAGGTCCTTGATGATTCTCAGATTAATATAATTTGTTCATTTGCTGTAGCTTTGAGGTTTATCTGGGTCTATAAGTAATGTGTTCTATAACCATATTAGCTCTGCTTAATACAGTGGGCTAAAAACAAATGTGTTCAGAAAGTAAACATGTAGGTTATCACAAACTTTCAATTCTTGATTTAAAAAGTAATTATTGAATGTAAACAATCTGTAAAACAGTGAATCACTGGATTTTGTTGTTTGGGCAGGTCATGGAAGAAAAAAGAGTTGAATGGAGGAGTTACATTAGAGTATATTAAGGAAAAATCTTTCAGCAATCATAAAGACTACACATCAAGAAGTGAGGAAAGACCATACAGTAAGAAGTGTGTTTTTAAAAATACAATCTTAAAAGTACTGCAGAGAGTTGTAAGGTGATGCAGGTATGCCATCTAGACAGATTTGTTGAACTATTTTACTACTGTTTAGAGACACTGGAAAACACTGCTCTGAATCTGTTTGGGCTGGTGTTTCCAATTAAGCAATATGATTCTTGCCAAGGGAGAAGTTAAGTGTATTGCATGTTGTTGTTATGGTGAAACACTGTGAGCCTGCCCTAGAATATTTTTGTATGGTACCTCTCTGTTCCAAACAACTGGGTGTGAAATTATGATACGAAATTCTTCATGAAAACTACCTCAGAACTTGTGAAGTATAGCTAAATACATTTTAAATATTTTCGGTTTAGAAAAGTTTTCTTTCTAAAAATATGGGGACACCGGTCTGTGCCCCAAGCAGGTGTTTCCTGGAGGACAGATAGCTGGATCATCAGACATGGATCTCACCAGACATCTCAACCAAAGCTGAGGAAAGCATCAGAGATGAAGGGGCTGGGATAGACCTCCCAAAAGGCCAAGGACTGCCTTCTTCTCTGTGAGCTGCTTTTAAAATAAGCCTCTTGCTCTTTGCCCTGCCTAAGCTGCACTGCAATCCCTGGCCCTCACTCTCAGTGTCCTGAGAGTCACGTTTCACCCTGTTATTAAAGCAGTTTTCCTAGAGGAGCAACAGTCTTGGCAACTTAATGATGTGATTTTAAAATTTGCTTTCTTTATGTAAAATAAGTGCAGTTGTAATTACAGAGCTTGTCTTATTTCAAAGTTGATTCAAGTTCTAATTGACAATGTACAGCTTCAAATTGCATAGCTGAGATGTAGAGGTTGTCAAAGTACTTCTGGACTACTCACTCTCCAAAAAAGATCAAAAATTTAGACTGAAGCAATTGCTGTTAGTGAAACCCAGGCCTTTCCTTTTGTTGAGAAAGAAAATATAGAGACCACTTATAATAGTTAATGATACAATCTCCTTCATTTTAATGTGACCTGCTTAGTGTAATTTCTCTCATTAAAATATGTGTATGCTAAAAGGATTGTTATTTATTAATTTATTATCAGATTAGAAGTATGTAAGTCTTAGGTTTCTGTTTATACATGCCACTGCTATTTTATTTGTATTTTTACAGGCTGTGAATCAGATATATGGGACAAATGTGGTGAAGAAAGATCATGAAACATCAGTAGCATCTTTCAGTATCTGCTAAACGAAACAAATAATGAGGATATCATCATGGAAGTCTACTATAGGCTTCCTTACCAGGACAATGGTGCCATCAAATTACTCCTTGAGGAACTAAGGGACACTTCCAAGTCAACTGCTCTTGTCCTTATGGTGAACTTCAACTTGCCAGAAATTAACTCAGAGCATCACACCCCTGGTAACTAAGGCCCAATGATTCCTAAAAAACCTGGATGACAACTTTATTGAACAGGTCCTAAGGGAGCAGATGCAGAAAGATGCCCTCATTGATCTGCTGCTTGTCAGAGAGGATGTTGTGAGCACAGTGGAGATTGGCCACAGCCACCCATGTCTTGGCCACAGCAATCATGAAGTGATTAAAGAAAACTGCCAGCAAAACCTCAACTCTGGACACAGGCAAAGCAAATTTCAGGCTGCTCAGAGAATTAGTAAGCAAGGTCTCATGGGAAAATGTTTATGCAGGTGCTGGGGGTCCATCAGTGCTGTCACTTTTTAAACATCACCTGCAAAGGGCACAGGAGCAGCAATTCCCAAATGTCAGAAGTCAATCAGGTGGGGCAGAAGGCTCTTTTGGCTGAACAGGAATCTTCTTTTGAAAATAAGGCGAAAAAAGAAGGTGTAAGCCCAGTGGAAGCAAGGTCAGGGGACATGGGAAGAATACAGACATGCTGCTTGCAAGTCCAGGGAGAAAATTTGTGCAGCCAAAACTCAGCTGGAGCTGAAGCTGTCCAGAACTGTGAGGGATAATAAAAGGAATATTTCCAAGTATATTAATGGCGATAGGCAATGTTAAAATAGCATTGGCCTGCTACAGGATGGGGATGGTCACCTCACAAATAGGGATATGTATAAGGGAGAGGTGTTTCATGCATTTTTTGGTCTCTTTTTTCAACATGGATGATGGACCAAGGAGGTCTCAGTGCCCTGAGCTGGAGGACCACGACCGTGAGAACGATCAAATCTTAGCTGACCCTGAAACACTGTGAGATCTGCTGCTCCAGCTACAAATCTATAGAGTGCCATGGAATTGACCCAAGAATCCTTGAAGAGGTGGCTGATTGTCATTGCAAAACTTCTCGATGACTTTGAGCCATCTTGGAAATCTGGAGAGCTCCCAGCTGACTGGAAGCTGGCAAATGTTGTCCCAATGTTCAAGAAGGGCAAGAAAAAGAAGCCAGTAACTCCAGGTGTGTCAGTCTCACTTTAGTGCCTGGAAGAGTTATGGAGAAGATTATCCTGAGAGGCACTGAAATACCTCAGAAACACAATACAGTCCTGTTTTTGCACGTATTAGAAATATTGGGACTGTGAGTTGCCCTGTCAGATGGAACTGTTCATAGCATATGAGTGATCTGAAATCAGGCTTCTGTATTCCTGTGCTCCTCATGCTTGTCATTCACATCAGGCACCTATGCTGTGAACACAGGATCAGTGGAAAATAACACAATTATTTAATGTGTAATCATGACTTCCCATAGAATTTTAAATGAGAGAATGCTAGGCAACGAGAAATCTGTAAAACTTGGATTTGTCTTTATGGATAATCATTCTATGACCCTCCTCCATCTGATTTTCTCAGAAAAGATATAATTTCTATGAACTTCACACACAGCTAGGCAGTGTGAAAAGCCAAAAGCATATCATTAAAAGAGGAATGGGATAAATGCATGCAAGGTGGGATAAGTTAATTTTCTTCTATTTCTCCACTAAAGCATGAGACTGTATCAAGGTAACAGTGTTATAATTTATTCATTAAACTGTAGTTTGTTTGAGATCTTGTTAGATTTATAAATGTCAGCTTAAAATTTCAATCCATGTAAAAAATATTTTCATCAGAAGAGTCCCAGCTCTTTGGGACATCCCAAAGAGAGAGCGTGGGTATTTGTCTTTGACATATCCTGGCTCCACAAGCAGTACAAAATCATACATCTTGGTTTCAGAAAAAGGAAGTTCAGGCACATGGGATGAAAACCAACAGTGTTCCATGACATTAGATCACAGATACATATGACTGACTATCCTCAGAGTGTGTTGCAGTGATGAGTAATTTTACAAGGAGTCTGGGAGTTCAGTTAAAAGCTGTATTTTAAAAAAAGCACTAGAATTTAATTTTCCTAGAATCACAGAACTGTTTGGCTTATATTTTCAGTTCTGTGACTGCTAAAGAAGAGACCAATAAAGATGATTATTTATTGACATCTCAGTTATCATATCAAGCAGCCTAAATAATTATTCCATCATATTAAATAATTTGTGCTTGTTGTTGCCAATTAGTTGTTGTTGAGATATGGCAGTGACAGTAAAATCAGAATTTTGATCTGCAGTTTGAGGACTTGATTGATAGAGTTCATGCTTTCTTAAAAAAAAAACAAACAGCAAAAACCCCCATTGCCAAACAAAAAGAAACATTGCACATACAAAAAAATTGAAACACAAAAACAAACCCTCTAAGAATCCCCCAAAAACTCCAAAACAAATTGAATCATCTTACAATGACAAGTGAACTAGAATTGATATAAGTCTTAACACATTTTCATTTCTTCCCAGGCATGGCAGAATCATAAGTCTGGCCCAGCTGTGGCAAAATTCCTGCTAGAGTACCTAGTGAAAGACTTTGCATTCCACTGCTTGAAAGGATGACCTAGATCATGCAAAATTTCACATGGCTTCCTGTCTATAACTTGTTAATCATAAACAAACAGACAAAAAAAGTGCATACAAATGGGATTACAAAGAAACATTGTATCAAAAAAGAATGTAAACTAGATTAGTTAATGCAATCATATTTTGTGTTACTGTCTGTGTATAATTTGTCAAAATTGCTAGCAAAGCCAGAAACTATAGGAAGATGTCTGTAATTTTTGTGTATCTAAATTCAGATCCCCCACTATTATTCTACAATATGTGTTCATTCAGAGATTTTCATTAGATGCTAGATGTGCCCAGTGAAGCAATAAATATCAGTTTCAGTTGTGACTTCTTAATCCTGATTCAGACAGATTTTGGTCACTTCTTTGGTCACTTCGACCAGCAGAGGAGATTTTGGAATTAGACATAGGAAGATTAGCTAACCCTTTCAAGCCTGATCCTTGAATCAGGCTGTCAAGATTAAAGTGTCTCAGGTGGATCTGGACTGTTAACATAGGGGTGAATTATTTCTGGCTCATTGGGCCCATGACACCTGAAGATCATCAGGGAAGAGATGCCACAATACAGATGGGCTTTGTGATCAAAGGATGGACTTAACCACTATTTCCCTGGTTATTCATCTCTGAAATGTGCTGCAATCAAGCAGGGCAAGCAGGTAAAGCCTCCATGGTATGGGGGAAGATGGTTGAAATATAAATATAAATATGGGGAGGTTTGGCTGACTGACAATATCATGCTCCTGCAAACCTACTAAGACAAGTTCTGTGTCCTGACAGTGGTGGAAACAACCACTGGAAAGCTGGAGACTTGCCCTGTGCCTCACCCCACTGCCTGGAACACCATCTGGGTCCTTGAAAGGCAAGTTCTGCGGAGACATGGAAGCCCAGAAAGAGGTCAGTCGGACAATGGGGCTCGTTTCAAAAACAGCCCCACAGACCCCATGGCCAGAGTACGATATTGAGTGGGCATCATATTCCTGGCCATGCACCAGCCTCTGGGAAAACTGAAGGGGACAACAGAACAGTAAAAACCACACTCCAACACCAGGATCTACATTTAGTGAAAGCCACGTGGTCAGGAGGTCATTTCTGTCTTACCAGGGTCCTTGAGAAAGATAAAACTGTTTCCTTTAAGTGGCACAAGTCATAATTGCTGCTATCCCGTGGAAGACGTGAGTGCTGCTGCTGTCACCCACTGCCACCCCGGGGGAAGGGCAGCCCGTGCCTCGGGACAGCCGGGCCAGCACTTGTCAGCACTTATCACTCCTGTCCGGACCAGGCAGCCTCCCCGGCACCGCCGGACCCGGTTCTGGGGGAGGATGGGTGCGGCTGGTGCCATTTTGCTCTTTGCCTCAGGCCTCGGTCAGAGAACACCTTTTTTGTACGTGAATTACCCTCGTTGTATACTTCACATACAGTTATGATCACTGTTTGTTTTTCTTATTTCATTGCTCTCTGTTTTTGTCAAGTATCTCAGCTCAGAATCTCTGCTCTCAGTCTCCCTCTCACCAGGAGGGGGTGGGGATGAAGACAGCAGCTTAAGTGGAGTTTAATTTTCCAGATAAATTTTTTTAAAACCAGCATGAATACAAACTAATAGATTTTTCTTTTCAGTTAAAGAAAGATTTTGATATCTTCTTAACGTGTGGAATAAAACCTTAACGAGGATCAGCAAGTTCATAAAATATTTTTAAAATAAAATTTATACACTTTGGTCTTTTCAGAGAAAGGTTTCTGTAGCCCTAATCAGCCTGGCTTTTTCCCTCTGGTTCTCCTTCGTCAAGAAGTTGTTATTTCTTAGACCTGTGAAAGAAAAAGAGGATAAATTTGTGAACAAAATGTATTTCATCAGTCTTATGTGGTCCAGAGATCCAGAGGTGTGTTCCATTCTGGCTAGTTCCTACTAGTTTTATTATTTCATTGTTTGGCTTATGCTTGTTGGAGGCAAAGAATAGGAAGAATAGGCATAGAAGAAGAGGCTTCAAGAAGTTATCTGATCTGATCTATTCTCAACTGTGCTTTAGCAACCCCTGACAGACATCCTTTAGCCCTGTGGTACAGATTGTCATTAATGGGATCGATTTGAAGTGACCTCTCTGAAAATTTATAGGCTTGAACAATAGGGTTGTCATACACAGATCTCCATGGCAACATAAACAAAAGCATCTTTAGGTTTGACAATGACACCTCTCTGGATACCATGAAAATATGTAATGTTCATAATGCTGGAGCTGCTTTGTTCATCCTGTAAGCAATTTAATGTAATCTAATGATCACTGCTATTGCAGCTGAGAATAAGAAATCTTCTATAGCAAGAAGGAGGCATCAATTAATGTGGCTCTTTTGATCTCTATGCCATATCAAATCTAAACTGGTGATTAGGACCTCAAAAACATAAGTAAGGAGGGGAGCAGGGAGGAGGAACCAATCACCTCACCATGTATTTCCTGGCCAGAGATTTTTCCATAGGCTCTTTTTCTTTTCCCAAAAAGAAAGAGCAGTCAGGTTATTGATGAGTCACTGTGCTGTCAGAAAATCTATTTCATATTAGATGACTAACATTTACCTGATTTTTTTGCACTGATGGGAATATGGGATGTTATCAGACTCAAACCCAGGTATAGACTTTTAATTGTTCTCTGCATTTTTGCTGCAATAGCAGGTTGAGGTCAGCCTTGTGGGTTGTGTTCCTTGACCTCCAGGAAAATCAACAGTTAATTCAGGGTAATCACAGGCAGACAGAAAAGATTCAAGTAGTCATTGACTTTCAGACATCTGGAAATATGTTATTGAATTTCATTTTTAGAAAACAACATTAATTCATACTTGTATTTCTTCCTCTTATTGAGTCGTGGTGCTTAGTAGAAATGCTATCACGAATGGAGGATATCCATTAGCTGTGTTTACTATGTCTCTCTAAGAGTTTTCAGAGCATCCCTCAAACCTGATGTTTAGATCTAAAATTCTCAGCATGTTCAGCAGAATGTTCACATCACAGCTATCTGTTTTTAGAATAAGTGTCTCTCCCTATTCCAGTTAATTGAAAGCAATTCTCAATCACCCTCCTGTGTTTAAAGTATCTGGATAAAGTTATAGTGGCAGAAAAGTCTCAGGGTTTTAAAGACTTATAAACAACATAGTTGTTTGAACAGTTGACAAATAAATTCAAGCTCCCCAGGATACTCTTGTTTAGGATTTTCCCAATTAGGCATTTTATTTGATCTCTGGGTCTGGGTGAGCCACAATTCTCAAGAATTGAAGAAGAGATTAATGGACTGGATACAATGGCTAATTCCTCTCCAGAGTTTTGTTCATTGCTTGTCTTTGCTAATTTAATACCATTATATTCAAAGTGAAATAAATCAAAATGAGAATTAGGCTTAGTGCAACCAGTCTTTGAAGGGAGTTTAGAGCTTCTAGATTGTAAGGAATTTTTACAATTCTAAACAAAAACTTTATTTTTTAGTTTTATAGAATGTTGCAAAGATAGGCTTGCAAGAAAGTTTTTGTAAGAAAATAAAAAGTTGCGATTTTATCTGTTAGACAGAGATGTATAATTGCTTTAAGACAGAGACATTTGAGAAAGGAAAGTGAGAATGGAGGCCCTAAAATATTAAGTATTCAAAAAATGTTTGGGGAGCTGGAGCATCAGGAAAATATTTGAGGAAAAGCCAATGCAATGTAGGACACAGATAAAGGCGAAAACGGTTTTGTGGTTTGTTTGTTGTTTTTTTTTTTCCTTTAATGACTGCACTTGAATCTGAAATTAAGCACAGCAGGTAGGAAGATACTGCAGGGATTTTAAAAGGTATCGCACATCTGTATGCTAACAGAGTTTGGTTTGTACCCATAGAGATGTGGACCCCACAGTGTTTACAGTCACAAATGGGTACTGTGTATTTCCTGCAAATATACTGTGTCCTGTTGACCCACTATTTAGAGCAGGTAAGTTCTATCTGTTAATTGCACTTGTCTTTGTTTTAAGAAACTTTTTTTTTTTTTCTCAAATGATTAATTTTGCATAGGCTCTCTTCCAAGATAGTGTATTTTTCATTTCTGTGATTATATCTGTCTGGACAGGTAGGATTTACAGTCTGGGGGAAAGGTCTTCAGATGTATAAATAACTCTAACTCCACCAGAATCAAATGTATATAATAGACTGTTTGTCACTGCAAAAGGGCGACCTCCTTCTCCCATTCTGACGTGGTACCCCACTGAACTAAAACACATGTAATGTGCTGTTCAACAGCTGTGGTACATGTGGTCCAAGTGCTTCCAAATAAAATGGTCAAAATGCCCATCCTATAGGAGTTTTTCTTAAAATTCTGCAAAGTGTGATGAGATCAGAAAGGCTATGATCCTTTCCCAAGATGAAAGCATTAGGGGCACTTTTGTTCTCCAATTTTTAAAAGAACCACTAGATTTTACCACTCCTGATGTATTCAAAAATATCCTCATATTTTGGGTGTACTTAAAAGTACACTCAAATCTTACTGTTAATATTAAAAGACCTTAGTCTAAGAACTTTGCTTCATCATCAAACACATGGTATTTCTTGTGGGGTATTTACACATTCAGTTTTACAGCAAAAAAGCGTAAAGTGGTCCAAACAGAAAAATCTCAAAACCAAAAAATTTAGGAGGAAGAGAAAGAAAATAAAAAAGTAGGAGAGAAAAAATGTAACAAAGCAGCCCAAATACATTGCCTTCCTTTTGGGACCATGAACAAGCTACATGCCAGATGAAGTAGTTCAGTGCAAACCATTACAGACAGCATACATCACCAGTCCAGAAGGAGATTTTCTTTCTTTTACAGGTGTGATAGCACAAATCACTAAGTCCAAGATTGCACTGGTCAATGCAATGTATCTGGGCTTTTTTCTCAACACCAGTACAGGAGTGGGAAACCTTAATGAGTTCTCTGTGCGGCAAGATTGTGTTTCCCAAGAAGTAGAGAATATAGTCCCAATGGGGCCATTAAATCCCATTGGAAGTCATGACTGTCTGTCATTTAGGTGTCTTTTGCAGTTGGAAAGTAACTTATTATTGCTATGTTTGTTGAAGGCTCTGAAGAACGGGAGTTGCTGAGGACAGTAGCTCTTCAGTGTTCTAACCATTTCATGAAGACCCTTCTGTCTTCGCTTTTAGGGGGCTGAGAGATGTAACTGAGGCTTTGCTCATAGCATTATGAAGATTTTTCTGCAAGGGGTGTTCATACCTGCTATATAAGCATTGCTCAAGCACTTGAAGGAAAATTATCTTCTTTCTTTAGAAATCCTCCTCCTCTCTAGGGTCTCATGTCAATCCTTGACAGCTGAGTATTATCCCAGCTCAACGCGCTCTCCACAGCTGTGTCTCACCTAACTTGCCACTGCCACCTCCATTTCTGAGCTTCTCTATCACTTGCAAGGAAGGGCAAGACTTAAATCCAGACCTTACCCACCTTACTCTTTCCAGTTCTTGTATACTCTGAAAGGAAAAACCTCCTTGTTTTAACATGATGAAAATTTAGTCCTAGCACACCCAGCAGTTGCATCCTTGCGCATGAGGTCCTGTGTCTTGCTGCAATCAAAGGCAATTGAGAATAAATTCCAATGTTTCACAGACTTATTTTTTGAATAAAGTGGCACCGTTGATATTACAAAAAAAAAAAAAAACCAAAAAACCAAACCAACCAAACAAACAAAACAGAAAAAACCCCAAAGATTTTGTTTTACTGAAACAAGTGTACTCTACTGGGCACACTACTTGGCCATTGTCTCTGTCAATTGTTATGACAAAGCCAGTAGTTATTGTTTTGAGTTGCATTGTAAACCTAACCTCCCTTAGGATTTTATTTTTCTGAAGTTTCAATTGCCACAATTTCCATTATCTCGGGTCACTATTAATGCTACTGATATAACAGGTCAATCTTAGGCAAAACAACCAGAGTCTATCTCAAGAAAATTTTATGGAAAATATAATAAGAATTTCGTAGTCCTGTTGGTAAGCAGGTCAACTTTGGAGACAATTTTTTAACACTACAGAAAGAGAACTATATTTCTGCATCATATATGGCTACCAATGTGATCCTGAAAATAGACTGAATTCAGACATATTCATAAGCCATTAATAATAACAATAACCAAACTTAAAATTTTAAGGAAGTGCTTTATTATTATTTTCTTTTTCAGAGCTAAAGGGAAAGAAAATAAAATCATACTTATAGACAAAAAAAAAAGGTAATGGTCTTATGACCATTACACAAGTTATCCTTGTCTGTTTGTGGCAGAATTTGTAACACTTTCTGAAGTCCTGAGATGCTATATTTAAACTGTGGTGCTTCCTGCCGTCTTTTGTCTTCACTGCTTACATTTTTGAATATCATTTTGACTCCACACCACAGTGTTGTAGCTCATATACTCCTCTGCACATTTAAATAGACAGACAGACCCAATCCAACAAAGGCAGCTGTCAGGATTGTTGAAAGAAAATCTGGCATTTAGACCAGATCTTTGGAAATAGTCAGGATACCACTCTGCTTCTCATACTCAGTTTCTACAAAGAGATGAGTACTCTAGGGATTAAATCCCTGTGGTGACATCATCACTACACCTCCAGATTTCACTCCTTTACTGCTTTACATTCTCTTTTGTAACTCTAGAGAGACTAAAAACTTCAACACCACAAATCATGAGTATCCATTTTATCTTAAGCAGTACTTTTAAATAATCCACTTTTTATATTTTTTGTCAGTGCTGTTTGATGCCCAAAAATATTTACTTGAAGTTAAAACATTATCAGATACCTACTGTTCCTCTGTAGTACCTCAGGGGGAATTCGAAACCAGACAGCTTAGATCTCTGCACTTCAAAGAATTTCCCCTGAAACCTTGTTTACAGCATAAGCTGAAAAACAAGGTCTCTTTCACCTTTTGTACTACCATTAAACACATTAAAGCACAACACTCCACTAAATAATTCTTCCACAACACGCAGACAAACTCCGCCATGTCTAAAACTGGTCAATTGCTTTCCTTTTAGCATGCTAATTTACCACTGCAGAAACCTAATACTGGAGAGACAAGAATGTTTCACAGTAATTTCTGCCCCTTCCCTTGCTGCTATGTTATTTCACAGCTTCACAGAACTCTAATGTAAGATACAGTGAGATCTATATTGCATTAAAAAAATTACATCAAAATAGAGATTTTAAGGATTTCCTCCCTTGGCCTCATGGCTTGACTATCTCCAAGAGATTTATAGCAGTTAATGAAACCTTTTATTGGCCACGTTAAGTTGTTATTTGTTTTATTGTAGTAAAGGTTATGGCTGAATTAAACAGCACACCCTAATTATGCTCCTATATCTTTAACCAGAAAATGAGAGGTTCATCCATGAATATATACACTGTACACTCCCACCATGTGTGCAGGCTCTCCAAAAGCCAGCTGCAGTGGTCGGGTGATTTTGGGTGGCTTTCAGATCTCCACCCAGGTGCTTTCTCTCTAACTCTCCTCAACACTAACGAGACAGTGGGATGGACAAGCTCGTTGATTGAGATAAAGGTAATTTAATAACGAAAGCAAAAGCCACATGGAATTAAAGCAAACCCAGAAAATTTAGTCTCAACTTCCCATCATCCGGCAGATTTCCAGCTACTTCCCAGGCAGCAAGGCCTTATCATGCATGGA
>VZRX01004911.1:57316-81580 GCA_013398075.1 Notiomystis cincta | reverse complement strand
TGTGCAGTACAGAAGGGTGCTTAGGGTTTTGTATTTATCATATGCTTGCTAGCTTGACCACTGTTACCTCAGCTATGTCTGTCACCATTAATAAAGAAGAAGGGCTTTAGTTGCTTTGGTCTCAGTCAAGAGAGCTAAGCTCCTTTGACAGACTTTCCCAACCTCCTGTTGACTTTTATGTGTTTATAATGTGCACATGTCTGAGTATTCAGCAGGCAGTTACACATGCCATGCATAAATCCCAAAATTCTGTTTGTTTCAAGGATCATTTTGAAACTACCTGTTCCTCCTATTAGAGAAGGATGGAAAGGATGACAGTTTAACCCCATGCCTAATTTTTCGTATTTTTATCTTGTGGTAGTACCACAGTGATGACAGAGTTATTGTGCTTAGAAATATTAGGAAATAATAAACCTCTGCTCTGTGTAACTGCTCCTTCTGCAGCAAAATGATCCCTAGAAAAGACATTTTTATCTAGAAAGATATTGAGGATATAATCGAGGTTTGCCAGAAAACTGCAGTATGGAAAGAAAAGCAAGGCAGCAGTAACCCAGGAAATATCCTTTCCCAATGGTTATTTTGTAGTTTGCATATTGAAATTGTTGCCTCTTTGTTACTCACAAACTTTGCTTGATTTTAAATACACCTTGTTATGTTTAATATAGCGCACAGTGAACACTTCCTTCTCTAAATAGAAAAGTATGACACCAAACAGGGCAAGTGCTTGGGAACTGACAGCTGTAGAATGCATGATCACTAATGAAGAAGTCACAAAGAAGGAGAGAATAAAGTAAAAAATGTATGATACAGAATGTGTCTTAGGGCCCATCTGTTTTCTGTGACACTCAAATACAGCAATTACTTCATTGCAGTATCTTTGATTTTAACCTTTCACAGAATTTCATTATAATATAGTCATTATGAAGCAACATAGAAAGAGTGAAAAAGCATGTCTAAAATAATTTTTGTTAATGTAATTAACTTTTACTATAGAGAATAATTACATTAATTTGTAATTTCTAACTTGTAACTAAATTTGGTTTTGGGGCAACAGATAAATTGATGTGACTACTAAATTCTCTCTTCTGTACCTGGGAGGGTAGTTCATCCTTTACTTCTGACTGGCTTTAACACTTTATGGTAAATTCATGAGGAGCTTCAGTCACAGATTTATCTAAAAAAATTATCTCCATATGTACTTAATAATAACAACAGAAAGTAAATGATGCTGATTTTGAAAAGAATTAAAATGCTGAACTCTAAACCCAGCTGATGAGTATTATCATTTGGCTTTCTGTGAAGGTGAATGTATTTTAATTTTTAAATTTCAGAAGAATGCTGTTAAAGATTATTTCCCCCCTGTTGTTCTTTAGATTGTTCTGTTCCTGTACATCCAAACAGTTGAACCTAGATTAAAAAATTGATTTAGAATTAATAGTTTGTTTAGCTAAATCTGCATAATAAAGATAAAGTGTTCCAAACATGACTCTTCAACAGCCAATGTATTTTGGAAAGTAATTTTATCATGTGCAAATTATCTATATCTATCCTAATAGTTGGAACCAACTTAAGAAAATTTGAGCAGTGGGTTTTCATCTTCTGGATTGCTTATGCACATTTTGCCCAATGCTACAGGAAAAAAACCTTCCTATCTGATCCCTGCTTGTGTTATTTGATTAGTCATATTTCTTGCATATCAATATCTTGTTATTTGTCTAGACTATTCCTGATCTCTTCCAAGTGTCTGCTCAGAATGGAAGTGCAAACACAAGCATTCATGCAGGAATGGTGCTGCTATACCATGCAGCTGTGAGCTGGCACTTTGCTTTAGAGAAAGAATGGTGCTTCTGTGAAAATTTAGGATTGCTGCAACATGTACATTTTAAATATTACTTTTTGTTTTGCTGACTGATTGTAAAATATATCAAAGATTGATATTTCCCCCCTTTCTTTGACTGGTGAATATTAAATTGAGATAAACCTCAGTATTGCTTTCATATTTCCATTTTTTCTTAACCTTTTTGAACAAACAATCTGTGCTGACCCTCTGTACAAATACTATTTATGTTCACATGATTACAGATCCATTATTCTCCAAACACAGAAGTCAAGCACTGTAACATGCTTGTGTCTGAAGAGTTTTTCTTCCTTGCAAGTGTGACAAGGTGGTACATTTGTGTGGCTGAGGGCTGTGCAGCTGCTGGCAGGGTTCCCACACACCTTCTGCCCTCAGATAAGGCTGTGGCTGGTAATGTCCTGTTGAGATAAGAGAAGTGACGTTGCACTTAGGCCTCTAAAAGTCATCATCCATGTGTTGAGTGTTTGCAAGAGGTCTTAAAAGGAAATCCAAATAAACTTCTCTGACACCATGCAGAGGGCTCTCAAATGTACCAGACTTGTCCAGTGCTAAGCACAGCAGCTCTTCAGTCTTTTCTGAAGCTCCTTGTATGTTCATAAAGGGGTATGAATCGGAAGAAAAGGTATGAAATATGAGAAACCTGTAGCCTGTGTGGTGTGCATTCAATAAACAGTTCTGAGAGGCCATAAACCTGGCAGTTCTGAGAATTCCTTAGGAGATACTGGTTTTACAATATCTGGTGATTTTTCTTGATAAATAAGCTCTCTCTTGGTTATGGTTGTCTTTCTAGCTCTTTGTTTGCTTTTCTCAGCTCTTCAATTCAATATTTGTAACGTCAATAGCTCCAAATGATGTTTTGAACATTAAATAGCTTTGATAATGGGATTTTATTATGGCAATATATGTGTGCATGTGGGGGAAAGCCTTTTTTATGCATAGCATTTTGTAAACATTGATTTCTAGGAGAAAAATCTTGAAGGACATAAACTTTAATCTCAACACCTGCAGCTTATAATTTCTCAAGGAAACCCATCATGTCCACATATGCACATACTATATTTATACAGGTGTGCTGGATGTTATTGCAACACAAGGAAAAAAAGTGAGATTTTTTAGGAGAAGAGGTGGGGGATTATTTGGGCATTTCAATTAACTTCCAACAATCAGTGTAAGAATTAAAAATGCACATTCTGGGACAGTAAAAGGAAACATATAACCTTGTTATTTACTGGTGAAGACTTGCATATCTCAAAGAAAACATCTAGTAGTTTTCTATTCTTAATGCCTTACAACATTTGGGAAGTGTTAGTGAAGATCTTTCTGATGTTTCCAAAAGTCTCAACTGCCAAAAAATTAATAAATAGTATGTGCTTGTAGCATAACCATATGAATTGATTTGCCCTGGGAGGGGAATGAGCATTGTTTCACTTAAGAACTCCTGGTTTTCACACTGTTCACTGGAACAGGAGCATTTCAGCATTTCCCCTTTCATGTGCAAGGACAATGTATGCAGATAACAGCTAAGGCTTAATTCATATGTAACTTTCAGTTTTGCTAGGATAGCTTTGCTACTTAGGAGGTGAAAAATTGCAGTGTTACTGCCATATAGCCATGCTAACCTTAACCTTAAAGCAAAATCTTATTCATACTTTCACCTAAAGTTTCAGGAGATGATGTGTGATGAAGAAAGAATCGTTCTTGGCAATATCTATTTCCATATTTTTCCACTGACTCTTCATTAAGACTGGGTTTGTCAATAAAGTCACTTCCAGCACCCTAAATTTGAGGCTTCCCTCTGCCACCTCTTTTAGGGGATGAGGTGGGAAGAGGAACAGAACTGAACACTAAGATCAATTTATAGCAGAAATTATATGAATGTGTTTTTACAGAACTGGATTCATATAGGATTGCAACTGTGTCAAAAATACATGATAGTACAACTGGAATAAATATTTTTGTCCATGGTCAGAGATGATTTACAGCCATTTAGATCTTCCAGAGAACAGCCTTTTTTGCAGGCACTATGGAAGGGAAGTGGTTGTGTTCTAAAGCAATGAAGCATTTTTCATTTAACCATTGAGACTTCTGTAAGCTTTAGGTGACACATCTTGGCCTCAACTTTATGCAAAACACTGTACCATCTTCACAGTCTGCTCTCTGAAGCAGTGACATGAAATCTTGATTTCTCAGTGAAGGAGAGATGCTATATAGGTAAAGAGAGATAAGGATTTGTTCTTCAGAGAGAACAACCAATCACTTTTTAATTCCCCTAAGTATCCAAATCAGCTTGACTATGACAGCACTCAGCAGTTTGGGATACACTGCTAGCAATGCTGTGCCCCATGAATTGGATATCCCCATAAATTGCATGCACAACTTGCATACTAGAGTGCTCAAAATTCCATGTGCAAGTAGTCTGGTACTCTCTAACATTATTCCAAACTTAAGAAGCTTTTAGGAAGCTTTATTTCCATATGTAGGTCTCTGTGTGTGTGCACCAATTAGTTTCTGAGCTTCAGAATACTTTGGGACAGTCTAATCTGGACAACAGAAAGTCTCACAGTCTGTAGTGGTGTGTCACAGAGTATTTCTGGAGTTTTGTATCTTTAAGTATCTTCAGAGACACATTCGTATTTCTGGTGGCCAACTTGCCAACAACATTTCCAACAAGTCTGGAATGGTTTGAATCACATTTCCTGGCAGTAACCAGAAGGGTGTTTGATTTGTAGTCTTCTCACGGTGGTGAAGCATCCTCTCTTTGTGGATATTGGAAGATGGTTACAGAAAGGAAGCCTTTAGCTCACAGCTTCTCCTCTGTGCTTTTCTCGTGCTTTGTCATGTTTGTCTCTGTCCTGTTTAACCAGAGAGAGGAACAAAGGTTTATCTCCAGACTCTTGCTGTGTTAGTATCTAGCTGTGCTTTTTACTGCCTCGAGTTTTAAGGTTTTAAGCCATTGCACAGCTCCCTTTCAGAGAGGTGAGAAAAAAAAGAAGCTACTGTCTGGCTGAAATACCCAGTTTAAATATTTTATCCCATTTGCATCAGCCTGTTGCCAGAGTGGCTTAAACTCTGTTCACTGCAATGAGCATTCACTCAAATACCAGTATTTGAAATATATCAGGTTTAGCTGGCTGATTATCAGATCACTGCTGTGAGAGAGTTAACAGGTCTTCTGAGGGAATTGCAGTTTTGTGGGACACTAAATTTGATGATTCCTGAAAAAAAAATTGCAAACTCTTTCTAGGTCTAATAAGTTTCATTTCTCATAATCTATATCCAGTTTCATATTATTGTTATTGTCCTCAGAATGCATTTCTGATAGTCTTTCTGCAAGTGTAAAGTATTTCTGCCTACTTTACTGAGAGATTAAGTGATTTGATAAAGAAAATACAAGGCCTCTGTGACAGAACCATAGATTGAACCAAAATCCATAAAGCCTTAGCCTGTGTTGCCAGTAAGATAATTATAATTATTATCCAGTTAGATTTGAAATTAAATTTGAATGTGGAGTTCAAGAAATTCAATTTGAATGTGCTCCTGAATGAGCAGGAGTCCTTGATCAAACAGTAATCAAACACAAGGTTCAGGTCCTGAATTCATAAGCACAGACAGGTACTTTTGGGGGATTCTGTGACTCTTCAAAATTTAAGCAACAGCAATGCCAATTCTGTAGTGTATATATTTACTTTGATCTCAGGAACTAAGGAATTTGTCTTTAAAAGTGGAGCACAATGGGAATTTTGGAGAAATACAGCATGTTCTTTTGTCAGTCTTCCTGTATTACTGGAATAGGCTGATGTCTTCATTTTGGCTGAGTCCTGATTTTAATGAGAAGTTGTGTGAAAGTTGAGCCACCCCTTGGTAGGTGAAAAAGTTTTGTAATTCTTTTCTGTGCTGGCTGATGTGCTCGTGCTGCTCTGCACAGAGCTGTGTGATCCTCCTGTGCTAGAGCAGTGAGGTGGGAATGGGAGCTGTCTGGCACAGCATGAGGTAGCTTGCAGACTTAGTAAAGGTAGGCAGCAGCACAAAATAATTATTGAGGTCAGGGACAGTGGAATGAGATCATGCCCTCTCTGTTTGCTTCACTCTTCAGCTGGTAACTAATATCACATCAACAATTCCCCTTACACCTACCTGACCTCTCAAGTCTATCCTATTGATTTACAAAATAATAAATATTCAAGATGCAATGAAGTGTTAGACTACTCCAGGTTTTCTCTCATTGAGGTTCCTCCTCTCGAGTCATGAAATTTGGAATCTGAACCTCTTCTCCCAAACCTGTCAGTTGTCTTGTACATTTTCTACACAACTGTCATCCCTGAATTTTCAGTTTTCCTAGTAAAAAATTCCTGGAATCAAGCTCATAGCTTTCGGAGAAGGAATTCAGGTTAAGTTTTCAGTAACTCCTGGTGTATGAAAGTGTTGTGCAGTGCAGAAGGGAGGTGCAGGATCCCTTCATTTCCTTGTGCCATGTCCTCTGGCTCAGACATTCCTTTTTATTTGTGATAGTTCCTTTTGAACTAAGAGCTATTATTTTGGTGGTTTTTGGTGGGTTGCTTTGTCCTTTTACTAGAATGAAGCCATTAATAGATGGGATGCTATCCAGTGGCATGCAGTAGTACCACTCAAAAATAAAAATTCAGTGTCACATGGTTGTTACTAGTAGGTACACACACATTTGTGTGTGTTCATAGGGTCTAAATGCACACTTTTTTGGGGGGGGTTTGGTGATATGCAGTGACTTGGGTACATATTTTAGTTGCATGTGTTTTAGCAGGTGCACACATGTCACAGGCAATCAATTCACTGAGGAGAAAATGAATACACTGGTGAAATTTATTTAGGAACTTGCCAAACTAGTTCTGTTAACTGCTGTGTAAGACCTGGAAGGCAGTGATTCGTGGTGGGAAGTTAAAACCTGGGTACTGATTCCTGAGGCCACTGGGAATTTTCTGAAAGGATGCAGAGTGACAGAATCTGAGATCACCTTTGCTGAGATACTGTTGAAAAAAATATGGAAGCAATTACTAACCTGGACAGAAGAGTTGACAGCCTTACAGATCCTGTGCTCATCCACCTGCTGTGGAAATCTGAGCAAGTGGCATGAAAGCCTAACTCGTGCTGCACTGTAATCTCTACCAAGGAAAGCTCTGTTCCACATGGCTCTGCAGGATTATGTTACTATGAGCTCTTTTGGGAAAAAGGAAAAAAAGAAAAAGTGCTAAGAGTTTCTTGGTAATTGCTTTCCATATAGTTTGACTCTATAAGGTGTATTCTTATTAAAGCAAGAATGGCTCAGAACTTCAGGCTGTGAATCTGAAAAAATGAAAGTGAACTTGCTGATTTTATCCATCAAAAAATCAAGTGACATTTACAAAGTGTTCCACTGTAAGGAAACTCTGTATTTCCCTAAGTGGGCTATGATTTAAAATAACCCTCAAAGGTTCTACTGTTACAGAAATAGCTCTGTCTTTGTAGGTAGCTAACAAAGGGGTATCAGAAAGGTGACCAGTCTACAATATAGAGTAGAAAACTATACTGATAATTTGTATTTAGATTTCTTTGGCTGGAAAGAGTATTATTTTACAGTCCTGTAGAGGTTCTTCTGCTTTTATCCATTCAGTCATGTTTTATTACAGAGAACTGAGAATTGAAGCAGTAAATGTAGGTCATCTGAACCTTGTGAGAAATGTGCCTTGGGCATCAGCAGCTATGAATGTTGTCTTTCTCATACAGTCACTGGTTGATTATCACTGTTTTTTTAAACTATGACATAGATGAACTGCAAGTTACTTCTGAAGTTTACATTATACCTGTGTCTACTGCACTTATTATTGTCAGATGCTATGGTAATAAATTTTTTTTTAAACTTCTTGAATGTACAGAATTGTGCTATGCTGAGAATGTACTTACATTCATGTTCACAGGCACAGTAAGGGTTATCTGTAGCTTGCACTAGGCTCTGCAGAATTATAAGAGAAATGTTGAAATAAAAACAGTTGAAGATGGTAAAATGGTGCACTGTTTATGTGGAGGTGCAGTGTCTAGATAAAGATGCTTTATTATTTTCTGTACCAGAGTTTGGTGTTTCAGCTGAGATGAGTCACTGACAATTTCACCTTCCAAAAATTTTGTTGCAGCTGAATAATGTTGTTGAAGTCTGAAATAAGGCTGGAATGTAGAATTTTGGTTGATATAATTCAGTAAATTTTTCATGTTATCATGTTACGCATATTTACTACTTGATTTTATAGGTGCACATACTTTTTGTATTGATTACTGTTTGTTACTGAAAGACTTACTCTCTAAAGATAAAACCTTCCCCATATTTTTGTGTATTTCATCCAGGATCATGTTTAAAGGCTTGCATTTCTTTAAATTGACTTACTTTTCAACAGAAAATATTTTCCTTTTTTCCTTACTCTTATGTAATCAAAAAAATCATTGATGCTATGCTTTGTGTTTTTGTAGTAATTGATTATTCTTTTTTTTTCTATTAAGTTTTATTGATCTTTAACATCTAGAATCATCACATTAATTTCGTAGTTAGAGGTCTCGTTTGAGAAGAGATTGAGGTAGTGACAAAAAGCATCCTTTAAATCTGTTAGGCAAATAGAAGAGAAATTGAAAGTTAGGACATTGTTCAGCTGATTGGTTTTCTAGCATGTAAAGAATTTAATGGATTTCCCAAAACATCTATAAGACAAAATATGTTAAATATTTTGATCTTTTACACACCAATGCCCCAAACTATTAAACAGTAGATTAGATTCAGATCCAATCAAGTTTATTTATTTTGTTGTTTTTCTTCAATGACAATTGCCCCTATACCTATCAAGTAAAGTGACAAACTTGGTATGTTCCAGAGACTGCTGAAAACGTGACTTGTGATTTAGAATCCATTATTCTCTCCCATCCTTTTCCTTTGTGTGAAATATAAAATACATTCAGATGATTCCAAGGTTTGCAAGAAGTGTGTAGAACTCAGAGTGCAGGAAGTGGCTATTTTTAATCATGGAGTGATTGTGGGACTGTATCCTGGTGGCGTCATGAATTTGCCTCTCAGCAGACATATGGTGAGTTAATAAATAGGTTGTTGCTTGAAGCGTCTGCATCAGTAAAATTTTGTTAGAGTGGAGCATTTTCTTTTCCCTTTCTTTTTTCTCACTGTGTTTACAGGTTGTTTAGTGGTTTGTTTTTGTCCTGACCTTTATCCAAATATTAAATGTGGGTAGTCAGCTAGAAAGGAATCTGGGCACTCGCTGGTTCTGTCCCTTTTTATTTGGGAATCAGGATGCACTCTCTGCTCCAGCCCTTGTGTCTGGGCTCTGTGCCTCTCTGAGTTTATAGATAGGCTTTGTGTTGCCATAGTTCCTGCTTTTGAAATAGGTAGGCTGGAAGATGTATCTAGGGAAGAGTAAAAATGGAAACTTTTTCTATGCCCACCAATGCAGCTCGATGGGTGGTTGTTTCTTGGTTTAGGTTTTTTTTTGTTTTGTGTGTTTTTTGGTCTGCTTTGGGTTTTGTTTGGGGTTTTTGTTGTTGGTTTTTGTTTGTTTGTTTGTTTTTATTTGTTTGGTTTTTGTTGTTGTTGCTGTTGGTTTGTTTCTTTTTGGTTTGGTTTGGTTTTTCTATGTGGTTTTGGAGGGTTTATTATGCTTTGTTTGGTTGGGAGGTTGTGTTTTTGGTCCTCTCCCCACTGTCCTTCCCTCAATACCTATAAGAGAAGAGAGTGATTTTCTTCAGGTTCTGGGTCTAAGGTTTTATTTTACTTGAAAAGTAAAATTTTCAAATGTTGGGAGTTAAAGGAAAAAGACTGAGAGCAATGCCTTGAGAATTTTTTTAATTCTGAAGAGTACTTCAAAGGATAATGCAGAACTCTAATTTTTAAGGCTAATTTCAGTATTAAATGTAATTTGAGCATCATAGAAACTCCATAGATTAATAGCATGAAATTTGTTTATTAAGAACAGTAATTTCTCACATTTCTTCTACTCACCAAAGAGTTCCATTTTTTAAATTTGCTGTAAGACTATTGCTGATTTGTTTTTCTTGAATCAACTACTATGTGTAAAATCATAATAGCACCAGAGTTTGTTGGGTTTTTTTGTAAGGTAGTTCTGATACATAATAAAATTAAAATATATTTAAATTCCTTTTTTTCCACAGATTATGTATTAAAATGCTTAATAAAATGAATATAAGGGACAAATAAAATTTTATTAAATAGGATAACTTGATAGATTATTATATTTTGAAGGAAAGATGTCTGCTATTATAGAGCAAAAAAACTATTTCACTTAAGTTACTTCAGCAAATAATTGGTAAAGTTCATCTTTTTCTTCAGTTGCTTTTTATAAATGAAAGAACTTAATGGGAATATTGCCAAACAGACTGAGACTTGGTGCCCTGATTTCTGTTTACTTTTCTTCTGATTGCACTTGTCATTCTGAGCAAGATATTTAACTCACTACCTGTTCACCAGTCCTTGAAGAGGAGAATCAAACAGAGGTGTTTAGTTTGTCTCTACCCACCTGAGGTATTGGTCACTAACCCTTTGGAAAGGATGTGCTAAGGAATGTGTGGGGTTTTCATTGTAATACAATTTCTAAAATAACACCCCATCAGTAGTAGGTTGAAAAGAGCAGCTTATTGTTTGAGGGCAATTTTAAAGCAATTTTCTTGGAAATATAATACTCCAGTAATGTCATTTCAGCTTTGTGGAAAATTTAATGATGAAATTATGTGAATATTTAACATGCACAGAGGACATGGATTTGGAAACTGGTACAGCATTGACAGCACTTGTTCCTCAGGTCATTCTTGTGGAGCACCAGGTTATTCTTAGAGGAGAGCAGAGAGGAAAAAAGTCACAGATTTAAACTTCCATAACTAACTTCTGATGAAGTGAACTAATCATGGGATTTCCTAATTACTGGAATTAGGGTTCTTTGTCTGCTATTGATATTCTCCTTGAATATTACATAAAGCTGATTTAAATAATTGAATACTTCTTAAGCTTAGAGCATACTGGGAAATGAAAATGAAGTTAAATACCTTCTTGTTTCCATTATAGCTTTTCAAACAGTATCAGCCCTGAACATAAGCATGTTACATATATGATATTTTAAGAAACATTTTTAAATGTTTTTCCAGTTTCATGATACCTTTCTAATAGAGGCTGATGATGTGAAACTTGATGATAATTATGAATAATAAAATTATGCCTTATAACTGATACATTAGGGAGAGAAATGCTTTCTTCTTACTACAGAAAATAAACTATTCCCACTGAAACTCTGTCTCAATTAATTTATGGTTTTCTCTGTGCCTTTGGGAAATCCTGAGCATGGTTCTATTCAGGTCTTGAATAAGAAATAATTTCTGTTTATATGCCATATTCTGTTATATGCTATATACATCATAAATGTAAATACTTTTATTTCTGTGAACATCAGAATACAGTGGATAGAGTTTAGAGATGTTGAAATATTGTGTAACTACTTATCTTTGTCTTTCAAGCTGTGGTACAGGGTGCAGAACTATATAATTCAAGGAAGTTTAATGTGCTTTAAAAATGGGTGTTAAGCCTGGTGTTTGATTCTGCTCAGTGCTGTAGCCTAACTCTGTTCCCACCACTTTGCTTCTTCCAGGCCATGAGAGACTGCTCCCATGATGGCAGAGATTTGTGTGAAAGGTTTTGCTGACCACTGCACCACTCTTAAATGCTGAAAGCAGAAGGCACTAGCTGGTAGCTCAGCGTGGAGCAAACATTTTATTTTAAACTTCAAAACCAATTATGTCAAAGAAAAGTCGTGCCAAGGGAGAGAAGTCCGACATGGAGACTGAAGCCCTGCAAGCTGCTAATGAGGAGCTGCGAACTAAACTAACCAACATCCAGATAGAATTTCAGCAAGAAAAAACCAAGGTATTTGCCTGTCTCTATTTTGTGTCATTCTTTTAACAGTAGCACTGGTAGAAACCAGCAGAGTTTGATACTAAAACGTGTTAGTCATAAAAGAAAAACATGACAGAGAAGTGAAATCAGAAGAGCAATTGATGAACTAAAATTGGTGCAAACTCTTTTAAATAGTGTGCAAAAGGGACTAAATACCCCCAAACATCCAGCCACTGAAATTTGCAGCCACAGCAATACAAATGGCATTAGCTTACTGACAAGGGAGTTTTGTATTTGTTATTACTAAAAATTGTATGTTGTAAAAAGAATCATCCTCAAAATCAAACATCAGCACCTTATTCAGTGTGTCACTTTAAATGCCAATGAAGAATATCAATTAACTGGAAGCTATCTGTGTAGGAGTCCTGATTTGATTTGCTGAGGTTATGTGTGTGATTGTTCTCAGCTATTCAATGATGAATCTGATTGCTAATGAAACAGATCCATCAATATTTGTCTGTCTAGCATATGTTCAACAGGTATTTGGGTAATCAAGAGGACACATAGGAGAAACTATTAATTCATCAAATACACTGGTATTTATAAAGATTAGCATTTACTTTTATATATTTCTGTAGGTTGTTTAAAAAGTGTGATACTCAGGTTTGAAAGGCCTTATTTTTTACATTTTAATTTACAATGTAAACCAAAGAATGACCAACAAATGAAATCTTCAGAACTTATTTCTTACAGAGGAAAAAGAAACCATAAAACCCTAATTTGTGCTTGATTGATGCAGTACGTTCAGAATGTATCAGCCAACTAAATTTGTGTGGCCTTGGAAATTTTTTTCTTTGCAGACTAAAGGAAAAAGTCAGATCTTTTATGGGTCAGGGATATTGATGAATAAAAAGACAAATCAAGGATTTTGCTATTGGCTTCCTCATCTAACTTCTCTTGCTGTTGATTTAGATAATCACAACACATTTCAAAACAAGTGGTACAAGCTACTTGGTCTTTTTAAAACCACACACCATGAAATTTAGTAGTGGCTAATACCCTTTATAATTTACTGGTCAATAAGCATTGCATTTTTTCACTGTCATTTTTAGTGTCTCGGTGTTTCTGTTTGGAGACTTAAGAGTTAATAGTAGATTACATTTAGACTAGTAAATTTTTCTTTTTAGTTTTAGTTACCTTATTTCCTATTTTGTTCTGTATAACTTTATATGTGGAAACATGGATATGAAATTTATTATGATTTTTAAAATTTCATTAAAAAGAACACATAATTAAAAAAATATCTTATACTTTGGTCAGAAGAATGAATTAATTTTGAGTCCATAAGTAACTTTGATTAAAAAAATTACATAAACATCAGAAAGAGTTTAGCCCTGATACACTTGCAAGTTTGATGCTTCACCTGTAACAGCATCAAGTTTAACTCTTGATTCAACTAAGAATGATGTGTAAGTAGAAGACCATGACAGCTACAGGGCATTTTCAATAACTAGTCTTCCTGCACTATAGTCAATCTAGGAAGATTTGCTTCAGTTTGGTTACTTGTTCAGCTTTTTTCAGCTTAAAAATTTAATATTTTCTGATGTATTGAGGTTGTTACTGGAGACAGGTCTGTGTATTGGGCACATATGTGTGCAGAGAAATGGGTGAAAGAGGAAAGAGGAAATTACAGCCAGAGTGCTCTAAAATCCCACGAAGGGTACGTTGCAGTCTGAAGTAAATTCTCCACTGTGTTGGATTTCTGTGAGGATGCAGATGGGAGAAGAGAACTTCAACCTCTTTCTCTCATCTTTGCTGTGATGCTTGCTCTAAATCATTTAGCTAGAATTGAATGTGTAGTTAATTTCCCAGCCTATTCTCGGTCTGTGCAGCAGTTGCAGGATGCCTTGACTGACAAGATGAATAAATCAAAGCCACAGAGATTTTTCCTGTTTAGGCTGTATTTCAAAAATAGTAATGAAACCAAGAGAAATTATTTCTTGGTATCAGAAAAGTAAAAGTGTTGTATCTAGAGGATTCTAAATAAATTGGATATCTTTACTGGCGTAGAGGTAAGAGAGAAGTAGTGAAGCTGCTAAACAGACAGCTCTGTGACCCGTGGGATATAAACTGTATTAGGAAAGGTAACAAACTCTTGTGGGGCCAATTTACTCAATTTAATTTTCCTAAACTATTTTTTCCCTCATGAATATGATTATATTAATGATTTATCGGAGAAGGAACCTTCTAATTGATGAGAGACATCACAAATGGAAATAAGCTTTAACATACTTCTGCCTGCAAAATACTGCTTTCTCTGAAGTAAAATTTTACCCAATAGACATTCTAAACTTTGTACATATTTTCCTAGTCCATCTCGTTTCATTGATTGTTGATCCACGTAAAGAAATTTCTTCTGTAGTGTTGTTTACTTCATGCTATGCAATACTTGATCCAAAATTGATATGTTTGCACGTTTTTGGATGTGCATTATGGTTGATCTTGCTGGTGGTGTTTTGGCCATTGGAATCATGAGTAGCTGAGTTCATTTGTGTTGCCCAAGGGATGAAGTGAAGGCAGTGGCCCTGCCTTAATTCCCATGTACTGTGTCTTATTTTGGGAACACCAGTTTGACAGCTTTGGGGAGACTGTTGGATGTAGAATGTCTTCCTGGATTGTAGGTTTGCTGCCATCTGTGGAGAGTCTGGAGAAGGAAATCCATGAACTGAACAGGGGCTCACATACTACTCTTGCTCTGGCTGTGAAAAAACTTTGTTGGAAGTCATCCAAACTTTGGGTAATGAGTAATGAACAGAGTTGACCAGAGCACAAAAATTATACTTATTTTAACATGAGAGGGGACAGGACTCTGACTGAACCTTAAAGTTTTGTGCTATGAGCCCAAGGAGCTGCAGTGAATAGGCATTGGTTTCAGTCAGCTCAGTGGTTGTATAAATGCTTTTGCTGAGATCCATGAATATTTAGGAACAAGTATTCCAAGGTACCTATTCCCACTGAGACAGTTAGGAAAAATTAGAAGGTAGTCTTCTGGTACTTTGAATAATACATTGTTCTTGACAGCAAGGTGTTATAATGTTGGATGTCACTCCATCTTCACCAAGTTCAGTTATTGCTTTTAAATATCCATATTGTACTTGTTACTGTACATTTATAGGCTTGAGATCATGACATCTAGGAGTCAGGATAAATGAGATGTTTCATCTCAGTTGCCACTTCATACCTTACTGCTGGGAGGGAGAGTGTTAGAGTGGCTTTGTGAAACTTGGTGTGTTTTAGTTTATGGCCATTGCTCCTTATTCTGTCCTTGGGCACCACCAAAAAGAGCCTGGCACCATCCTCTTGACACTCTTCAAGATATTTATATGTATTGACGAGGTCTCCTCTCAGTCTTCTCTTCTCTAGACCAAACAGGCCCAGCTCCCACAGTCTCTCCTCACAAGGAGATGCTCCAGACCCTTCTCATCTTTGTGGCCCTCCACTGAACCCTCTCCAGTAGCTCCTTGTCTTTCTTGAACTGTGGAGCCCAGAACTGAACACAACACTCCAGAGGCCCCTCACCAGGGCCAAGGCCATTGATAAACAAGTTGAATAAGACTGGACCCAGTATTGGTCCCTGGTGCTCCCCAGCCTCCAGCTGGATTCTGCTCCACTGATCCTGACTCTGAGCTCTGCCATTCAGCCAGCTCTTGATCTGCCTTGATGCACTGTCCATTTATCCAACCCACATATCCAGAGCTTACCTACAAGGATGTTATGGAAGACAGTGTCAAAAACCTTGCTGAAGTCAAGGTAGACAACATTCAGTGCTCCCCTCTCACTGGCCCATCCAGCCATGCCATTGTAGGAGACTATCAGATTGGTCAAGCATGATTTCCCCTTGGGGAATCCATGCTGACTATTCCTGATTACCTTCTCTTCTTTTACATGCCAGTTTGCAGTTCCTGGCACAAAGCAGTGTGGAGAGTGTCCCTCCTGTGATTGCCTATTGTGCCACAAATTAAAAATCCCCATAGTTAAATCCAAGAGAAAAAAATTGAAGTAGGCCTGAATAAGTTCTTATCATAACATTTTTACTCAGGCAGTGGTTTGGTGGCACTTGAAAACACATATGATTTAATAGCTTATTGCCTTTTAGAAATGCATAGTTTTAAAATTATTCAATTGACTCTGGTCATAAAGCTGAACTATTCTTTTTCTGTCTCATGTGTACAAAACATCTTGTCATAGAAAACATGATCAGATGCAAATATCCAAGGAAAATATAAATATATTGTTTTAAAGAAGATCCTGCTTTCAGGATTTCCAGGACTTTTCAGACATAAGAAAGGAAAGAAGCAATGATGCTTAGAATTGGTTTTTGAAGAAGCTATCTTCTGCTATGACAACATATGGGCAACACTTATTAAAGTTTTGGTTTAGAAAGGTAGACAATAACTGGTTTATTGGTACCCTGATAATCACACATGACTTTGTTTCCCTATTAGCTTAATTTCTTGGATAGAATAGCTTTTTCATATAAAAAAAAATACAAAGAGAGTGCTAGAAATTAAAAAAGAGGAATTGCTTTAAAATTTAGGTTCATTTGGAAAGTGAGACTCAGCATATGGGAAAATGCCACACTACTATTTTCATTCAGTCAGTTGCTCTGGAAGTCAGACGTGTACAGAACTGCACAGAGTGCAGGAGAGAGGGACTGAAGGGTGTGGAAAGGACAGATTATGGCTTTCAGGGAAGGTCTAGCAGACAAATCTAACTTTCCATCTTCTCTGACAAAAAGCAGTGATAAGAAAAGACTTTTTAAAGACCTTGAGAAGTGGGATGCATCTTTTGTGTCTGGGTCATGAGGTATAATAAGCATTTAAGATGCTGTGTAAAAATCCAGGCTTTTTTGAAGTATTCTAATTCTTCTTGTTTAAGCTTCTTGCTGAAGCTTTTAGGTAAAATTGATAGTGATGTATGATAATACTCAGTTACTCTGAGTGGTTAATACATGTTCTCACAGACAGCAACAGTACATAAAGGTCTTGCTTTGCCTTAAGTCAGAGAAAGATGAAAAAAATTGAGCAAGTATGCTAATTTGTATGACTCAACACTCCTCCAAAATGTCAAAATCCATTTCTCATTTATTGAAAATGCTTTTAGGAAGTTACACTCATGAATGTGTTGTATTGAAAACTGCCTTTCAGTTGTATGCTTTATGTACAATATGACTAATTTAAAGTTACTGTAGTTCTGGAGGTATATTATCTATGTTTGTATGTGCCATAATGCAGTTTGTTTCCCCATGTTGTCATTAGTAGGTTTCACTGCTCGTTTCATTTCAGTTTTCTTGGCTCATCAGTAAGGCAATAAGTAGATAATGAATGTTGTTTCATTTGCAAATTTATCTATAAACTCATGTGTTTACTTCTGATAGTACATAGGTGAGTAAGTGCCTTAGCTTTGTTACAGCATCATGGAATGGTTTGGCTTGGAAAGGACCTTTAAAGATCATCCATTCCAACCTCCCTGCTGTGGAATTCCTGTGGAACTGGGTACCCTAATGCAAGCACTGAAAATCACTGCTATCCACTGTAGGCTTGTAACTAAATGTCATCCCAACAAAAGAAATAGCACATGGATGTATCCTGCAGAGAATTTCCAATAGCCAGATTTACCATTTGGGGAAAAAAACCAACCTCTATCTCTCTTAATAAAGAAATGTTCTCAGAATCATCCTGGAATAGAGTAACAGTATCTATAAAGTCTGTTTGTGACAGTGTCTGATTCAGAGCTATTACCTTTTCCACAGCTGTAATTATAGTGCTCTCCCAAGTGGTGCTTAGTCAAGAGTGCATCTAGGTTATTTTCCTGCCCTTCCTGCTCCAGTCTCTTTCTTTCTTTAAATCAAGAATGAGTTTGAGTTGGTTAATTCTCAAAGTTACTGTTCGAAATAAGAGGATTGTAACATCTTCTGCACAGGAAAGCTCTGCTGTCCCAGCTCTCTGAAGACTTCAGGTTATGTTGTGGTGGGTTGACCTTGACTGGACACCTATCTGTCCAAGTTGCTCTTGTGGCTAAATTTAGTGTAAATTAAATGCATCATATGACTACAGATCACAGCTTTGTGTAGCACAGGTAGAAGCAGATGTGGCAGTGACTAACATCCTGCTGATTGGTAGCCTCCTTTTCCCACGAAGCTCTCTTTGCTCTGTATGTTTGTATTGTCACTCAAGGTTAAAACACAAGTTTTGAAACCTCTGCCTCTGATAGAGGTTTAGGCAGTCTCTGTAATGGGGAGAGTAGAAAGATGTTACTGCAACTATAATGATGAAATACATTAAAGCCTTTCTGGTATACTGCAATAGACAAGTGAGCCTTTCTCTTTTTCCTTCCTTTATTCTAAATTAACATCTAATCCCACATGGAAAAAGCATTGCTTTCCATTCAGCCTGCTGAGCATCATTTTATAATGAGGTTTCATCACAGTGGATATTACTATACTAGACTATAACATTTTTCCACTACTCCCTCCCCAATCCTTAGAGTCACTGGCCTATATTTTCTGAAATGTCTGGGGACATGAATAGTCTCATTTTTGGGGTGAGATCTGAGGTCCACTGAGTAGACTTGATTTTTCAAAAGGCCAATTCTTTTGGCTTATCTAATAAGGACTTTCCCATTAAAATAGCTATGAAATTAAGAAATCCAAAATAAAAGTATTCCCAGCATAAACACAAAGTCTTTTCCCTGTTTGATTAATTTTCCCTCTGCTTGCAGAGCACAGTAGAAGGGTTATGGGTGAGAATAGGTTGACATGGTTGGTACAGGAAGTAAGGAGATACATAGATTGCATGTTGCTCAATTTTATTTTAATCTCTAAATCTGTGAGAAGTCATTGCCAGTTGCACATCCCTATAGCAGATTCCTTACCATGCACATGGCCTTCTCCCAGCCCTGGTTCTCTACTTGTTTACTGGGGAGGGGTCTGCAGTCTTTGCTTTTGAATATTCAGGATAGATTTTTAATAACAGTTTAGAAGCAGCTGCCATGGTGACTTTTAAAAGTGGAATGGGACTTGTTAATCAGTATTTTATATTTTGTTCCAGGTGGGTAAATTGAGAGAAAAAATCCAGGAGGTTAAGCAAGAAAGGGAGCAGGAGCAGCATAAGCACACTGCCTATGTTTCTGAACTGAAAGCCAAGCTCCATGAGGAGAAAATGAAGGAACTCCAGAGTGTCAGAGAGCTACTGATCCGTCAGCACGAGCAGGAGGTGGCGAGGATGGTGAAAATCAAAGACGGTGAAATTCAGCGTTTGCAGTCCACGGTCAACGTCCTGCGGGACGGGGCGGCTGACAAAGTGAAGACGGCGCTGCTGAGCGAGGCAAAGGAGGAGGCTCGCAAGGCGTTCGACGGGGAGCGGCTGAAGCTGCAACAGGAGATCCTGGAGCTGAAGTCTGGCAAAAAGCAGCTCGAGGAAGCTCTGAACAACATTATGCAGGCAGATAAAATGAAGGCTGCGGACCTGCGCACGGCTTACCAGTCCCACCAGGAGGAGATCAATAGGATAAAGCGGGAATGCGAGAGGGAGATCCGCAGGCTGGTAAGTTCCTTAAGTAATGCTGCTAATTTCAGTTTGTAGCAGGTATTGGTATATTGCTGCATGTCAAATATCAAATAAATATCACTTTGGCAGTGTTGTCTTCCATTGGTGCTGACTGCTGCAATGGGCCACTATTTCCACTACTTTTTCCTCCTTACAGCAAAGATGAGCCTTGGCTCCATAGCCTATCCAACACAGTCCAAACCTTTATGTCCCACCAAATAGAATGCAAGTCAACCAAGACTTTCCAGGATGAATTTTCTCAACAGATCAAAGAAATAGGCTTTCCCTTTCCTAGTTGCACAGCTATACTCCTGGGGACCAAAACGAGTCAGGGATTGTTCGCTGAACAATGCAAGAATGCCTTGTGAGGTGGCAACATTAAAGTCTCATATAAAGTCTTATATTTAAATGGGAGGAGCCAGTTGTGCTGAAACAAGACAGTCTCTTTGCTTCTTCTGCATCTTTATCCAGGTCATTCAGTTTTAAGCATTGCTGCCCTTTCAGAATTTCTGTGTTTTTTCTATAGCTGCAGAAAAGTTGAGGCCTAGGACAGCAGGCTTTTTTCACGCTTCATAAACCCTAGGACTTCAGCACAGATGGCAGATTATGCTGTTTGTATAAAATCAAAATCCAGGCTATATTTCCTGACAGTGGGTGCCCCAAATTATTCAGCTTTGTAAAATGCAAAGAAACTAAGATGGGCTGTATACAGTAATACATTTAGAGAGGTCTTCATCAAGTGACACCTCTGTTTGGTAACAAGGTATTTTCTATATATATGTATATAACTAATTGTTTATCTGCACAAACTAGCAGTACAATAGCTATGCAAATAAAATAAAAAATTACAATACTTATGATATGTCAAGTAGTAGTACAGACTTTGAATAGAATGAAACATCAGTTTCCTTAGGAAAATATCTTGTCGGTGTGAATTTGCAGAGAATTGACCTCTTATTTCTTGTATTCCTTAGGAAAAATTATGGTGAGGACAAGCTACAAACTGTAATATCTGTTTAATGATGGTGATTTTCTGCCTGAGACAATGAAAGCTTTTCATGCAGTAAATATTTATGCTCTAAATTAATTGGATGTTGATCAAGTCTCAAGGGTATAATTTTGTTCATTAATTAAGACCGCTGCAAAGACTGACAGAGTTTCTGCAAACATCGTTTCTTTCATATTTTGTTCTGTATTAGAAATGTAAACTTCTAAAATCATGACTATGAAGTCCAGGCAATTATAAAAAGTATTGAGAGAGAGATTGATACATTCTGGCATGTGTTTTTCTGGAGGACATTTTCTAAATAAATTTAACCTCCTCCTAGAAGAGTTTCAGAGAAAACACTTAACTCTTCACTTTCAAGAGTAGAGGTTTTCAGCCTGTTGTTGTGGAAAGGTGATGAAGAAGAGCATTCTGTTTTCTGTCTGGCACAAAAAAATCCTGTGAAGTCATTCAAAATTTTAAGTGTAGCCTTGCTGGGCCTCTGTTACTCAGTACATCTAAAAAGATGAATATATTGGGAGAGTGTGTAGGTAACTCTTGTTCCCTTTTCCCAGCACCAGAGGAAGCCTANAAATTTTAAGTGTAGCCTTGCTGGGCCTCTGTTACTCAGTACATCTAAAAAGATGAATATATTGGGAGAGTGTGTAGGTAACTCTTGTTTCCTTTTACCAGCGCCAGAGGAAGCCTACCACTGGTCTCATGGGCTTTCTCTTTCTCCAAGAGTATGGTGCTGCCTTCTAGAGCCTCCATTCCTTTCATATAATGAATTTCAATTTTTTCCTTTAATTCAGTGGTTTGCGGGGTTTTTTTGAGAGAAGAGTTTCTTCTAGGAATTCATAGGAATGGAAGTAGTTGTTATTGCACAGGACAGTCTTTAAATCTGGGACAAGGTAAAAAATACTGCAGGGTTCCTAGATAGATTCTCTTTTCCTCTGAGAGAGCACGTGAGATTATAGACTCTGATCACTGGGATATTTTCCTCTCTCCTCTCCCCTCCATTTAATTAGTTCAAGGGATGTTTGACTTCAGTTTCAGATTAACCCTATCAGCTCTGGATTTGGGTTCTTGCTTGGTTCCTACCCTTGTGGGATGAAATTATGTGAAAGGCAGTGTTATTAATATTAGCACAGTTCTGTAACTGAGCTTTAATTAATGTGCTCTTTTGTATGTGTGCAGTGTTTTGTGGCACTATTAAGAAACCAGCATCTTTGGGATTAATGACCTAAATGGGCTGGCCATACTGTAATTCAAATTCAGATAGAGTAATTCAGGATGCAGTCTGATTGTCTTGTCTGACTTGGCTGATTTATTTTGCATTTTAGATCACAGATTACTTTTGTGAATGTATTTCTTATAGGTATTGCAGCTAGGGAAAAAATTTGTATTTTTGCCATTAACACCCATGATTAATTTGACTAAAATCTTAGAATTCTTGGCTGTTATTAAAAAATAAGTTATGAGAAAGGAAAACAGCAACATCCATTGTCTATGCATATATGGATACAATTATTTTGACCATATAAAGAGCCATGGCTGTATTGTAAAAAAAAAGTATTTGAAAAATATGATTAATCAATTTGGGGTTTGTTTTCATAGTTTTGAATTGAGCTATGAAAAACACCCAACAAACCCCAACAGAAACAAGACTGAGTGGCTAAGGTCCTAGTGCTTAATAGGAGAAAGTAAAATATCTATTTGGCAAAAAATATAATGGGCTTTTTCCATGTGCAGTATGAAATTATACTGGAATTTTTCAGTTCCTGTAATAGAAAATGTAACAGTGATATAAATGTTTTCATTAATTTAAGGAATTCTAATTGCTGTGGATTTTATTTCCCCACCCTCCAGGAAAATACATCCTTGTTGTATATATGTATCAGCACAATGTGCTGGCAGCTATGAAACCAGAAGTAAAAATAGCTAGTAACAAACTGGAGGGACAAATGAAACAGATGTTTTGGAAGTAAAGAGGCACCTTGGAGAACAAGATAAGAAAGCAAGAACAGCTATTACTTCTTTTGTTCAGCCCGTATTTTCTGAGTAGTTCAGTCTGAACAGTTATATTGTTCTATAGAATGAAAATTGTACAAAAGTATACAAAATAGCAGTTTCAGCCAGTTTTTCTTAGGCCTTGATTAAGCTTGCCATTTAACTGACTTACTTGGTTTTAAAACCAGGTTTGAAGTTAGTTTTCAGAGGTAAGTAAAGTTGTCTTTTGAGAGACTATCCTGAAATAGCCTGTTGACATTGTTGGTGATCCTGGAAAGAGACCAGCCTCCCTCTGCTACCAGCACAGTGGGAAGGAAGCCATGGCTAGTGATTATTGCATGTTAGTTAGAAGTTACATCCATTCTGGGACCACCTGGACACTGTTTTAAAGCAGGCCCTTACATTGCAAGGCACATTTCTCTAGGTACTGTTTTTGCAGTGGAAAGATTAATGGATCCTTTGCACTGCTTGCCTTGGAAAATACACACAAAAGTCCAGTCATTAAAAGGATATTGAATGATATCAGGACAGTCGGGAAATGACTGATCTACTAATTTTTAGTGTTAGTTGAATGAGAAAAAACCTGAATGTTTATTTCATGAACATTTACAATATAATATTTGAACACTTAATATAATATTTAAACATTGGAACAAAATGACATTTGCATTCTGCATTTTGTGGTATATGTTTCAGTAAACACTTTTATTGGAAATGTCTTTAACACCAAGCCTTTTACTTATTTTACAGCTAAATACCATTCTACCCTGTTAAAATCTTTACACATATGGTCTTCCTAAACATTCTTTAACAGCTTGGATTGAAATTAATTGAAAGACTTCACTTTAATATAAAATAGACCAAATTTTCTTACCACAAAATCATTAAGATTCCACTGATTGTCTTAGATGCACAATAAGGCTCCTGTTTAACAGGGCACACAGTATACCAGATGAATTAAATTTGCATATTTCAATTGTATTTTCAAGTAGCCTTATAAAAATTGTCTAAAGAGCAATGTGACAGTACTGCAGAGTCATACTTGCAAGGCAAATATCCTTTTGCTGCTAAGAGAATCAAAGTAAAAAAAATTGTTTTCAGGGGGTGATTTTCAAAAGTTCCTGATCAGCTGTGATTTATGGAGACAGATGCACTATTTAAGTGTTCTTAATCTCCTTAGTCCAAATTATCTTGCTGCATAAATAAAAACAACCTTCCAGTGTAGAATGCTTCTTCTATCTCATGTTTCCCAAAGAAATATAATGCAGGACATGAAAGAATATAATTTGAACTAACAGGAGAGAATATCATTTGAACTAACAGATTAAGCAGTTTTTAAAGGTAGAAATCCAGGCAGTTTCATTGAAACTTCTCTTCAAGAGGAAAAACCTCTTATGGAAATAAGCTCATGTACTATCTATATTGATTTTTAAAAACACTATTTTTTCAGTTTTGTATCTGTGTGTAACACAGCATCTCATCATTTAAGTGAAGGCTTCTGAAGAATATTTTTTTTCAGAATTAAGAATTAGGTTGCTCCAGTTCAGGACAGTCCAAAATTTCAACTCACGTCCTTCATGAATTCATATTTTCTATCCTTGCACAGCTCTTAATATGGTTGTCTGTCTGTATGTCCTTAGTATGGATTATACTGATAAGGTGTCTGTGTCTTAGTTATTATTTAGCATTGGGAGTATAATACCATCAAGGAAAAATTTAGAAGGTGAGGTCCTCTCGAGGTGAGCTGGTCAGTGTCCTATCGAGGTGAGCTGGTCAGTGTCCACTCGAGGTGAGCTGGTCAGTGTCCTCTCGAGGTCAGCTGGTCAGTGTCCTCTCGGGACAGCTGGTCTGTGTCCTCTCGAGGTGAGCTGGTCAGTGTCCACTCGAGGTGAGCTGGTCAGTGTCC
>VZRX01004911.1:0-56780 GCA_013398075.1 Notiomystis cincta | reverse complement strand
CTGGTGGTGTGGTTTGTGTTCCGTCGCGGTCAGCTGGTCTGTGTCCACTCGAGGTCAGCTGGTCAGTGTCCTCTGGAGGTGAGCTGGTCAGTGTCCTCTCGAGGTGAGCTGGTCTGTGTCCTGCTTGAAGCAGCACTGCTTTGAGGGTGGGATCAGGTTGCCCTGGGCCTCCTGCAGTCCAGTTTGAAACCCTCCCAAGATGGAGTTCAACAGTGACAGCCTGCCCCAAAGCCCCCCCACCTCCCAAAGAGATTTCTTTATTTTTCTTTTGACTGTCACTATTGTCCTTTTGCTGTGGATCTTGGAGAAGCACGTGCTTTGTTCATGGCTGTGTTCCCCTTTGGATGGCTGAATGGATATCTGGTTTGGAACACATCCTTCCTGTTTCCTTTGGCTGGCTGAGCAAACCTGGCACCTTCACCATTCCTTGAATGCTGGATGCTGCAGCCCTGTAGTGGTCTTACTGGCCTTCCTCCAATTATATGGCACTTAGACCAGTTTTTAAATACCTTCATTTTTGTGCTGGGGAGCCCAAAAGTGGCTCCTGGTGTATTTTCACACATGTTTAATAAAAGGCTAAATCTCTTTGGGTACACCCCTCCTGGTTTGGCCCAGTATCAAGTTAACGTCAATCATTGCAAGCTCTCACCACTGACCTATATCCAACTTGCCCTACAGGGTGCAAAAATCTTTCCTTTTGTCTTTCTATTTTTCCTCTTTTCTTTCTTCCCACCACAAAACTGTCAACTTCAATTGGCATCCAACTGTTGCAGGCACTTGAGCTCTCCCAGGGCAGGACATTCTATCTTTCTTAGGCAAACTTTGTGAGGGTTTCTTGGCTAATTTCTCCGACATGTCAAAAAGCTCCTCTGAATGGTGCTCCTGTCCTCTAGTGTGGTAACAGCTCCCCCAAATTTGGTATCATCTACAAATTTGGGGAATAGTGCATTCCATTTCTTCAATTGACATGAAAAATAATAGAAGCAAAAGTTTAACTCTCCACCAAACCCCAAATTACCTATTAATGGGAACAGTTCTGTAATAATATTCATGTTCTCCTGCACTACCATTACCAGGATTTTGCCATTTTAGGGCAGTGGAATTTGTATCTTTATGTTACTTTTGTGGCTGGGGGCAATGCAGAGACATTTGTCTCTGAAAACTCTGGAGCAGAGGGACAGTTGGCTGTCGGCAGGGGCACTCCCTGCTGGCCTGAGGAGAAGGGTGGAGCCTGGCTTTTGTCACTTCACTTGTGCAATGGCACATGTGCATGAGTTTTGGTTCCTAACCAAAGTGTCAGATTTTGGGCCTGGAAAGCTGAGCATGGGTGGGGAGAGCTGCAGTGTGCTTCTCCTCAGCCGCTCAGCCCCGCATGTATTTCACACACAGCTGCTGATATCAAATTGTAGGCTGCTCCCTGGATTTTGCCATCTGTCTGGGACACGTGTTTCAGCTGCATTCCAAGGCTGAGCTAATCTGCAGCAGAGACCCACCACCTCCAGTTTTGTAGGACTGCAAATAGTGCTTTGCTTTCCATCCTCTGAAGATTTATGCTTCTTCTCTTAGGAGCTAACAGGGCAGCATTCCAGCCAGACATTGTTTTTCCCTGAATCAAGCAGATCTAATGAAATCTTTGTATTAGAGCCGGCTCAGCATTCTGTGTTTGTTCTTAATATTTTCTAAAAAGTTAGGAAGGTCACAAATTTGACTTCTATATCTCCTTACAAAATTTGGAACAGTAGTAAAAACCCACAAAAGTTACATATGGTGTACAGCACCCAGACAAAAAAGTCTCCCAAAGTTTGTATTATTTAGTTTTGCTACATTTTTATCTTTCTGACTACTCGTTCATTACAGCTCTGTCAATGAACACTTAGAATAGGTATTAGGAAAACTCCAGTAGTAAAGGTTGTAGCTGGCTTTGAGAAAGATGTGAGAAACCTCTTATCAGTAAGTTCCGGAATTTCCTGCTCATGTGGTGTTTCTTGTATAATTTATCAAAATTTCTAATGAGATTCACGCGCTTTAGAAAAATACGTGTGAAAAGCTACTGGAGGAAATTACTGACTGTTGGTTTAGAAAAATTATGCATGAAATTAAGAATAAGTCCTGTCCACTTCTGTCTGTGACCCCTATTACTCCACTGAATGGTTGGCATCTCTTGTCCCTTTTCCCCCTAAGTTTCCCAAATAAGCAGCAAACATTTATTTAAATAACTGACCATGTCTGTTGTAGAGAATACTATACACAAATCTGTAACATTTAAATTCTTTTCTCCATATGGGTTTTCAGCTGGGGATATTGTTGTTAGGTCTTAATATTCCTTTATAGTTATAAAAGTTGGTAATTCTGTTTGGTTCAATCTTTACCTGTTTTTTTTTGAGCAGCATCTTCTTTTTGTTCTTCATAGTAACCAGCAATCCCTCCATCCTGATAGCCCTATTTTCAGTGTCAGGCACTTCGCATAAAGGTTAATTAAATTTCTTCAGGAGAAAAGCATTGTAGAAGTTTGTTCAGCAGTTGGCTAGGAGATAACTTTGACAAGGATGGGTAAAGAGGAAGATCTTACACTTGGCAATGCAGCAGCTGGCTTTTTCCACTTTGGAAACTGAATATGTCATTGCCTTGATAGATGTGGCTTTTAATTCCCTGGGAATTTCTCTTTCAACTTCATGAGAGGCTAAAGTTCCCCCAAAGGTCTCTGACTTTCTTTCACTGTAGCTATTGAAGTGTGGCATAATTGGCAGGGGATGGGATGCTTTTTCCAATGACTGGCTTGGTTCTCTTTCATGTTTGATAAATATTATTAAAAGGCCCATTTCTGCTCATTTCTCTTAGCTGTAAGGGGGCAGTTAGATAACATGTTCTTAGAAACCTGGATAATTTTGATACAGGCTGTAAATTCTTCATTGACATAATGCAGGTAGTGTCTCTGTTAAGCATCTAACATTTGACAGCACAGAACCCCTGAAGAAATAATATTTTAAAAGCTCTAATTTTAACCAAGAGCTCCAGAGTTACTTAGGCTACTCAGGGTGATTTCTCAGTAATTTGTCTCTGCAGCTGCTTGTGAATGATCTTATTTTCTTTAAATCCTCTTTCAGAGGGTATTTCTGCTACTTTTCTTCTCAATGCATATAACTGAAAATACCTTCTAACCTCATGTTGCTCAACTGCCTTACTACCACAGAGTTTTTGTAATGACTTGTACCACCCTTAAATGCATTAAGAAAAATAATCACTGTTCTAAAGTACTTTAAAATCCATGCAAAACAGAATATAAAAGACTTCATGTGGCCCTGTTTTACTTCGTAGCTGAAAAAAGTGGGTAAAATTTTTTTTAAACTGAGAACAAATTTGAAACCTAAACAACATTTGGAAGGAATTTATGGGATTATATATTTGATTTAAGCAATATTTGTGAACAAAATGCACCATTGGGATGTGATTGTGCTAAATATATTGGAAGAAATGATGGTCTATATCCCCTGTATCTTATTAGGAGATCTCAAACAAGTTGCAGAACATGCAGGAATCCATGAAAGCAGTGGTGGGAGTTAGTGCACACACTTGTCACCTGTTGGTCTTCAAGTCCAATGCCATGGTAGGAAATATGAAAAAGCTTCTTAATCTGATCTGCTGAAGGGCTTCACTTAGTCTAATAAAAAAATATTCCTTCTCTTTAAGACAGTTTAGATTCTTAGACAGTCTTGGCTATGACAATGTTGCTCCCACAACATGTGCTTGATTAAAATAGCAAGCAACAGGGAACCTGGATTAATCCAATTTGTTTTTCATTTGCCTAATGGAAGATATGCTTCTCCCCACGAAAGTAAAGACAACAATACATATGTATAAAATACATACTTATTTCATACCTAATTACATTAGGTGGTTGTCTGTTATGGTGCCAACATTTTTTTACTTCATGTAACAATCTATGGCTCTAGTGGTTCTCCAGTGGGACAGAACTGACATGGAGACTTTGTTTGAGCTTTTACAGCTATTAGAATATGTAATACAAGACTAAACTAAAGTCTTCTTCTATGGCAGCTTATGTTCAGTTTAAACCTAAACCATCTCTCCTTTTCCTAGTCATGTAACTCCCCTTTCATTGCCTCCTGGGCCCTGGATGTGCCATCTCTCCCACATGCAGCTGAGGGAGGTTTCATTGCTGTGAAATATTTCTCTTCTTTTTTGTCCCCACTCTGGACAATTTGTACACTCTGTTAAGAAAGCAGGCAAAGAAGATGAACAAATTTGCTCTGCACTGTGCAAGGCTGAAAAAGATAGTAATTCTTTGGGTCAGATTGCAGTAGATGGAAGAAAAATGAGACAATAATTAGTTGATGCAGTTACATTGGATAAATAAAGGGTGTAACTGCCCCCTTGAAGAGAGCACAATTTTATTGACCCCTATGCTTCTGAAGCACAATTTGGAGGCATTCTTGCTGCAATTCTAGTCACCTTTATCAATTTGTGGTAAGTTAGTTGCTTAGAAATTAGTTCTTTGTTCTGGTGGTTTGTGCTTACAAAAAACCAAGCGCTGTTGCAGTGTTCTGTGAATTTGTGTGTGTGTGTGTGTGTGTATGCATATATTTACAGGAGTAAGAGGTTTTCTAGTGCATAGTTGTAACTTAAAATAGAAAGCCAAAATAAAAAAGGATCTGCAGTCATTGCTATTATATCAGTATTTCGAAGACTTTTATGTTCGACTTAAACATGGGGCATTTGTTTTTTTCTGAAAGATTCACCACAGGTAGATTTTTGTGGTAGGAAAAAGAGCAGTAGGAAGAGCAGGTGAGAATTATGCCTTCCCTTAGCCCTCACCTCAAAGCCATGCTCTTTTGTGGCATTTCTTTCTAATTTGTGTGAGTTTGTGTGCTTTGATCAGTGGAAGTGTGGGAGGAGGGTGACGTGGGTGGGACTGTGCTGGTCACATCTGTTTCAAAGGATCAGTTCTGAAGCAGTTCAGCAAGTAGCAGATGTACCAAGATTGTTGCTTTACTTTTTTCTTCCAATTTAAAACCTGTGTCATTGCATTTACCATTCAGTTGTGAGAATAGGAAGAGTATGAAATATGCTACTGATTGGGTACCTTAAATCAGGGCTGCCTGTGGAAGCTTGGGTCTTCTTACTGAATGCGTGCCTTGCCTGAGCAAATTCCTGTGTCAGTTATGTGGATGTTCAGTGTGAACACCTGTGTAATTGAAAGTGAAACTGTCCACAGGATTTAGTTACATGACATTTTTTCCTCCCAAGGGCTCCCTGATAGATCAGTGTGCATGACAGATAGCATTCAGTAAATGAGGCAGCTGCTTAATTTTTGTCATTGCTGTTCACTGCATAGTCCCTCTGAAACCCTGCATGTTACAAATTCTTCCATTAATAAAAATGGCATTCTTTTCCTGCAAGTCCTTTTTTGCATACTTAGAAATCTCACAAATGCAAATTGACATTCTGGGAAGTATTGTGTTTGTTTACTGTGGGAGGAGTCGGGGCACAGCAAATTTTCTATATCAGGGAAGAAATCTCCATCAGAACCAATCTTTGCCAGTTCCAGTTAAAACTTCAGGGTAATCTGGACCAGTTTATTCATTTCAAATCTGACCTTTTTATCTTTGATCATGGTTCAGCCAGGCCATCTCCTGCCAGTCAGGTTCTGTACACAAACTAATTTCACGTGCTTTGTAGACTGAAAGGATTAAGGCAAGAATCCTGAAGAAGCAAATTGTATCTGATCATGTAATCTCATTGTGTTAATCCTGTAAATCACTTTGATTGAACTATAAATTACTTCTAGTATGTCTTTTTTTTTCTCTTCCTTCTTTTTTCTTTTGGTGTAACTTGACTTAAAGGACTTCTATGGATGTAGGACTATAATAAACAACAAATGTATGATTAAACAAGTTCATGATTTTAGTTTTTCAAATAACATTATAGTACTTTTACTTCCAAAATTCCATGTATTTATGTTGGCCAAGAAAACAGTTTTGTAAACTGAAGGAGATACAGCACAGTTCCCACAAATATATTGTTAATGGTTAATATTCTTGTTAAGAAATCTGTTTCTATAGTAACTGCTGCAGATTGTCACTTCCTCTAGCATTTGGAATAGTACCAAAGTGAATTTAACACTGATGCTGCAAGGGACAAATCCTATGAGAGCTGCAGTAGATCACTGTGAGCAATGTTCTTTATTTGGTATGGAGATATATGAACACACAGTTCAGTAACCAGAGAGGGTGTTTAAGAACTATTTCTTGCAACCCTTTATTCTGATGGTCTGTGTGCACTTACTTTTTTCCTTCTACACAAAGACTAGTCCTCATTTGAATCTTATAACAAGGGCACATAAAATACATAGGTATGCTTAAGATTTTAAGTTTAAATGTTGTGCATGTATATGCTACTAACTTTAAATGTCTGTGAAGAGATCCACCACACGTGATTTTCACTAATAGAGAGGGAGCCAACATGGGGCAAATGTGTGTGGCTCAAGCTTTGAAACGAAGCCCAGGTGAGTTTTGAAGGGTATGTTTGTCTTATCTTTTACTAGCTGTGTTTCTTTGCTGAACATAGTGAAGGCAGATTTTTCTTCTCCTTGTGGAGGTGTGTATCCTCAGATGAAGTGGGTGTTTTCAGTGGCTATGTATTCTGCTTCACTGTATGCTTGCATCTGTTTTTATTTGTCTCTTGAGTTGAGACTGGACCAAGGAAACTCTTGATCAAGTGAAAACTGAACCTTTTTTAAGGACAGAGAAAAAGACTGCAGAGGAGATATATTTTCTTTTTGGCAGCCACAGTTTTGGTGCTGGTGTAATTCTGAGAGAAACAGAACTTTGTTTCTGCATGCAGTGAACGCTTGGGGATGTTACAGAAACTTCATGCATTATTTCCTTCCAGATGGACGAGATAAAAGGCAAAGACAGGGTGATTCTGGCTCTGGAGAAGGACCTTGGTGTCCAGGCAGGCCATACACAGAAACTGCTCCTTCAGAAAGAAGCTTTGGATGAGCAGCTTGTCCAAGTGAAGGAGGCAGAACGATACCACAGCAGCCCCAAGAGGGAGCTTCCTGCAGGGCTGGGGGACATCAGTGAACTGATGGGAAGCCCGGTAAGAAAATGGAGTTTTCACCAAAATTCAGCTCTGGAGAAATGCCTGGGTGTTCATGTTGGTTTTGTGGTTACTGCTAGGACCAGTTAATGGTAAATGGCCTGGTGCTGCACTGTGCTGTTGCACTGATCATTTAGAAACACCTTGGACCTCTTAAATTGTAAAGAATATTGAAATATATGTGGATATAGAACTCGAAAAACTTAAACTGTGATCTTCAGCTGTAAACCCCTGTATTTTCTTATTATTTCACTACTTCAGGAATATTTTAACCATTAGAAAATAAGTACTATACTTCTCAAAAACTGAGCCATGTTATTTTAATCTATGTCCTGTACACTAGAATTATTTTAGCTGAGAGTAAGAAATCTTGTGAGAAGTAACCTGCTATGTATGAAATATTATTTACCTAGCTAATTAGTTTTTTAAAATTGTTAGACTTTACACGCATTTCACAAGGTACTGTTCATGAAGCATTTTCCCAGGATGTTATTATTTTGTGTTTCAGTTAATTAAAGTAAGTTTTCCATACACTGATGTATAAATCTGTTTTAAATTTACACAATACACTTGTTAAGGCATGATATTAAACTATAGATAGTAAAATATTTTTTAAAGGTGATTTTATAAATCTGTATGTTTTTGATGTAAAGGAGCAGCATTTGGATGAACGAGATGTGCGGAGGTTTCAGTTAAAAATCGCTGAACTGAATGCTGTCATAAGGAAGCTGGAAGACAGAAACACTCTTCTAGCAGATGAAAGAAATGAACTGGTAAATTAACTAGTAATAACACAGATGGTGACTGGGAGGGCATCTTTATGGCAAAAGATTTAATGCTGGAAAGTCAGTGTTATAAATAATTTACAAATTAGTCCTGGTTGGCCTCAGTCAATTATATCTAAATATAACAGAGATTTCTATAGAAATTAATCTTGTGACCATAGAAGACATGGATAGAATCTTTCCTGTTCCACAAAAAAAAAAAAAAGTATAAATTTATTTTGGGGTCATAGTAATCAAATTAACTGGTGTATTGCCTGTAGCACTGTGTAATGATGTTGTGTAAAACATGCATAATCCATGCACTTAAATTGCTGTATTCATCCTTTTGAAATTTGTTTTTGTGACATGCTAGCTAGGAGTTAAAAAAGCTTTCTTATGCTAGTGGTGAAAAATCTACCATTTCTCAGGGGAAGTCTCTTAAGTAGGTGAAATTATCCTAGGAGAGGGATAGTAACTTACACAAGAAAGGATATGACATGAATTTTAAGAATGAATTTTATTATCCTTTATCACTACTTAATTGCTTGTACTGAGGTTAATGGTAGAACTCCCATTGACTGCAGTGGGAGGTGAGTTTCACAATAGGAATTTTTACACATGTCCTGCAGTGCCCTAATTCTAGTGGCAGCAGAGAAGATTTTTCATTCTAAACAGATGAAACATATATCTGGTTCTAAAATTAAGCTGAGGGCTGAAGTGGTGCCATGTGTCAGTCCTACAGATGAGTGAAACACTGACATCTTTGTGAAACATTGACATCTTCCTCCTTGTTAATCCTTTCTGTGGGCCTAAATAATCCAAAACATTCCTGAGGAGTTGTAACGTATCCTTCAGTGTCCCTCTAGGTGGAGGGCATGTGGGGCTCAGTCAAGTACTCTTCTTTCTAGATTCTAGATTCAGTGGCATAAGAAATATATTTTGAAAGAGATGTGGAGCAAGTTTTATATAGCACACATAAAACCAGTAGCATCAGCAAGGTCATGTGATTAAGCAAGGTAGAAAATAATTTTCTCAAGAATGTAACAGAAAACCAAATACTCAGTGACTTTATCTGAGGAAAAAAAAAAGATCTCTTTCTCCTTTCCAGTTAAAAGTCAGCAAATTTAAAATCTTTTGACTGAGAAAAATAGATTTTTGTTTTCAAACAAAACAGCTCATGAAGTAAAACCAGTTAAATATTAAATACACACAAATGCAAGAAAGAGCAGTAATTTGCTTCATGTAATTGTCTAACATCATAAAACCACAGGAGCAAAATTGAGCAGCTTGAAAATGTCAGCAGAATGCTGAGATTGAATCTGTGCCCTCTGGCTGACTTTCTCATTGCTCTAATTATGCATTAGGTAAAGGGTTTTTTAAAGTAGAGGAGGAAGACTGTCCTTCTCTTAAGAGATGGCTAAATTGGTAAAAGCAACTTGTCTAGAGACCTAGTTGGTCACAAGAGGCTTATATATATTGAGATTCATTTGTAAAGAAATCGCTATGGGTCATCATAAGTGTTTGCCAAGAGCAAAATCCAGGGACCAGATTTAGTGTTTTGGCAGACAATGGAAAAATGCTACATCTTACTTGTTTGGACTGCTGTAGTTCCTTCAAAGGTAAACTAAAGCACAGCTAACTTTGTTGCTTTGCCATTTGCAGCTGAAACGTTCCCGGGAGACAGAAAGTCAGCTGAAGCCTTTGGTAGAAAAAAATAAGAGGATGAGCAAAAAAAATGATGACATGTTACAATGTATCCAGAGAATGGAAGAGAAAATAAAAAATTTATCTAGGGAAAATGTAGAACTGGTAAGTAACCATCTCTGGTAAGTCACCACCTCTGGTGCCATGCTATGAGAGCACCTTGCACACGGTTACTTTGAGGTGCAAGTGCTCCTGAGGCTTTTGCTCTGACACAAACAGATCAGTGGGATGGTGCAACTGTCAAATGCAGACAATGCAGCTGAATACTCCTCTTCTAAATTCAGAGTGGCATGTGCTTTGTGTTGTATCAATTCACACTGATTAAGGGAAAGGAGCACAGATAGATAAAATCTTTTTGCAGGCTGTAAAAAGCTGTGACTGAAAATCAGCTTTAATAAATACTGCTTTTATGATTAGAAGTCAGAACTGAATTTGAGTGCATGCACTATGCTGGTCATTGAGTTCACTTGTCTGCTGTTTTTTTACCAGACTATGTTCTTTGATTCTCTTTTAAAATACCTTATGTAAGAGATTAACACAGAGGCATATAGAATGTGGGGTTTTTTGTTGTTGTTGAAAGAGGCCTTGTGTTGTAGTGGAGTATGCACTGATGAGTTTAAAGAATCCTTGGTTGCTGCGTCCCACGTGAGAAATTTTCTCCTGTTGCGGCAAGATACTTTAAAACATTCTTTTTATTTTTGCAGAAAGAGAAGTTATCTGCACAACCAGCACTGAAGAGGCACACATCTTTGAATGATCTCAGCAGCACACGAGAGGAACAAGAAATTGAATTCCTCAGACTGCAAGTCAAAGAACAACAGCATGTTATTGATGATCTCACAGTGGTAATGTTTATGACTGGTATACACATGTGCATGCACACACATCTATAGGCAAGCTAAAGATTTGAGAGGAATGTTTTAACTTCAGTTGTAGTAGTGATACAGAAATAGTTCTTTGGTGTCAAAGGGTTCTTGTTATTTCTCAGGTAGTGAATGAATATTTTTGGAATGTGTATGAATCTTTGTATTAAAAATATTTACCTATTATAAGCTACTTGTGAAGAAAAGTGCATCATCAGCCCACTGACCTTACTTGCAAAACTGGCTGTCAACAAATGAGGAACTTGAGTAAAGGAGACTTTCCAAAAGTTAATGACTAAAATGTGTTGGATGCAAATCCTGGTGCAAACTGAATCACTCCCCTGATCTAGAAGTTCTAAAAGAGAGGAACATGATGGTGTTAATTTCACCTGGCTGAGCACCTCTAGCTGAGCTGGCCACACAAGCTGTATTTCAAACAGATGGGGAGAACTCTGTGTGGTTCAGCACAGGTAGGTAGCAGCATGGTTTAGGATTAGAATTGCACAGCTGCTACCCTCTGACTCTGAAGGCTTCTTAAGGTGATGCTCATAGATGTTTGCAGTGTTTGATCAGGAATCCTTCAAGTTGTGTTTGATGAGGAATCTTTCAAGTTGTGTTAGAGGTGTCTAGTGCTATTTAGTGCAATTTGTGATAAACCCTTCTGGTGCTGGCAGAAATTATACATCATCTCTGGGAGACCCTTGCCATTCTGGAGCAGCATCTGGAACTCAGGCAGACTCAGACATCTCAAATGGCACTACTAACTGCTACAAAATGATAAAAAGAATTTAAGAGCAGTCTGTCTGAATAGAAAATAAAACAATTGGATACATCATTGAAAATAAAAATAGAAGATCCAAAAAGACAAAAAACCAAGAAGATGTGTTATTGCTGTATCTGGAACATTGCCTCAGTTCCTGGCAGTTCCTCCAAGGTTTTGAGCCAGGATTTTTCTCTGAAATCAGTGCCAAATTTCGATGTCTGTGCATCCTCCAGTGTCCCAGTGTTACCAGCAGTAGGATGTTGCTCAGATGCTATGATGTAGGGTCTGGTTCACAGAGTGATGCTGCTTTAGCTCCAAATAAAACTGCATAGGCAGCCATGGGGGTATGACATTAGATTTGCAGTATATGGCAGATACAACCTCACTTATATTTCAGTGCAAAGTGGGTGTAAAAGGACTCTCCTTTTACTGTCTCAGCTAGTGATATGAGGAAATATATTGTATCCTGACTTTGGTCAAATAATATTAACTTGTGTTTAGTGTGAAAGTACAATAAATAAATATTTTAAAATATTGTTTCATTTTTGCTTTGTTTCCTATTTACAGATACTATTCCACTTGCAGAAATTAGTTAAATTTTTAACTAGGAAACTTCTTTGGTTCCAGTACAAACTAATTGAGCCTTTGCCTTGGATGTGAATGCAGTGGAATTCTGTGCACTGTTGTGCTTTTTAGCTCTCTTTTCTGGCCTAAACCACACCTCTACAGACTACAAATGTATCATAGTTACCAAGAATGACCCAAATGTCCCATATCTGATTAATATAAAAATCATCAGCCTAACTCCAGCTGAGACCAATATGATACACAGAAATAAGAACATTAGTCTTAGGCAACAGGGTAGTCTGAACTGGTGAGCAGTGTCATCTGTAGGGTATCTTTGAAGCTGTTGAAACCTTGTCAGCTTCTCTCACAATAGTGGTCTTCTGGTCAGTTCTTAAAAGGAAAGCTGTCAAGGTAAACTCAGATGACTGCAAAAGATGCTAGTGGTTTTTAATTGGCATTATTATTGTTCTGGTAGCTCCATTTATACTGAGGCAGTAAGTGAAGCAGTCTTCTTACAAACAAGATTAGAAACAGGAAGGACTGGGGATTTGGAAGTGTTTGTTCATTCTGCACTGCATTTGATTGGGCACCTGCTTGGGAGGCAGGATCCCCCACTTAAAGCAGGGACTGTGCCTTAAGTGGGCACCTGAGAAGAGAGCACTTTTCTTTAACACTATAAAATTCAATTGTCTGGTTTTGACTTTGGCTTAAAATATTATGTTATTCTGCAGCTTGAAATCTCTGCCATTCTACCTTGGCAATCATTACTTTTCCTTATTTTTCAAACCACATGTACTCAAGGTGCTGTGTAAGTTGTTGTACTTCTCTCAGTTATTTTGCATTTTCCAAAACTTAATTCCTGGAACAATGTGCTGATAAATAACTTTTTTGTGATTTCTACTGTGAGCTTCCTATTTTTCCAGTTTCTGAACTGAAAGCAAATAACTGAATAGAATAATACCATGCAGTGAGCAATAACTGCTAAAGAAGCACTTGGAACTGCAATCTGTCTTTTAAAAATAGAGGTGCTGCAAACAAAGATGCAGAGCTAAGAAAAAACCAAGAAGACAGAGCACCTGCCTCCTGTGTTGTTGGGGTTTTTTTGCTTGCTCCTTCGCATTTTTTTACCTTCTCTTCCTCCTCTTCTCCTTTGGAATTTAAGGCAGTATTCTTGGATTTAGATGAACATAAATCTTGCATTTCCAGTCTTGACCTCCTCATATTATGGTATAGTTTGTTGTGATCTTGCACCAAAACTGGAGTAGAAAAAAGACACCAACTAAGTTGACCCAGACTGAGAGTGCCTTTGGATTTGAGACCTTTGCCCTACAAGGATGAGTCAGATGTAACACTGTATCTGCATATACATGTTTGTATATCAGAATATGTCTGATATAATGACTTTTAATTACTAAGACTGGACTCATTTTTGGCTACCGACCTGCTTCTTCAGGATGGTTGAACACTGGAGTGAGACTCTGAATTCTGTTTCCATAGTGAGCTTCTTGGTGAAAGAGTCAAAAGAACTGTCAGAAATCTGTGCTCAGTATTTAACAAAGCCTTTTCTTGCCAGCTTCCCGTCAAATGCGTGAAGTACATGGCTGAAGGTTTGTTTGCTACAGGCATCAAGCTGCAGTGCAGTGTGGTGTAACATGGTGTTACTCAAAAGGATAAAGACTTGGTGTTAGCTTTTCCAGAGGCTTAAAGAAAATGTTAGTGATATTTCTCTGTGTTAGACATATCTAAGTATAGTTTTAAAACAAACCCGTACCAAAATGTTCTCTTTCCTTCTAGGAAAGAGAACGGTTATTGCGGTCTAAAAAACAGAGGAGGAAAAGTCTGAAGCCTCCAAAGGTGAGCAAACCTTCGGTTTTTCATGCATTTCTCTTGCTGTGAACAACACCTGTTTCAAATACTGCCTGAATTTAAAACTCTACTTAATGAGAAAAATCCATATAATTCTTCTGCTTACTCTGGTGAGTGCTTCATTTTTTTAGGGTAATTCAAGAGTTTGGTACTGCACACAAGTGGTGTTGTTTTGGGGTTTGTTTTAAATAAACAATAAAATTACACTTTTAGCCACTGTAGTCTAAATATTCAAGTGGCTTCAGGCATAAATGATTTAATGGTTTGAAACAACTAAGATTTCTAAGGACAAGTATTCAGTCTGTTTTAAAGAACATACTCCCTTTAAACTACTTGTACCAACATAGAGCTAAATCACAATTAAAGAATAACTTATGCTGGGGATGTTACTGAATTAATATTTCTGTATGTGATATATAAGTAGGAAGAAAATTCTAACTGTTATGCTCTAATAACTTTTCTGCTCTAGAATACAAGGTTCAAGAGAAAAGTTCAGATTATAAAAGCAGAAAAGTTTTGCTTCAGAAAGTACCATTAAAGTTTATTGTAACGTGCTTAAAGTAATTTGCTGAATAATGTTTTTTGTGAAGTTGAACATTAGCAGCCTGGAGCATGTGTGTGGGAGGTGGGAAATGGAGTAAGAGGGAAAAAATGGAAATGAAGAGTGGAGATATCATTATCATCTATATGGTAGCTTAAGATATATTCTGTCATAAATGGGTGCCTTGTGTCAGTGTGTTCTGCATAATCTATTCCTGGTAACCTCCAGGTGGTGCTTTTTTATTGCTCTGCATTCTAATGCCTATATTCTGAAAAATTTATCCTTTGGGACTTTCTGTTTCACTGCTAGTTTCTTCAAATTCTGTTTCTAATAATGATGTGTCTTTTACATAGGAAAAAAGAAAAAATCAGAAGATTTTTTCAGTAGATCCTGCCAAATATATTTGCAGGAACTGTAAATCATTCTTTCTTGATGTAATATAACTGAAAATTTGTGTTTTGAGAGCAATTTTTAAAACAGAATGCAAAAGTAAAGATATATAAGTATGTATGTAACTTATACTGTACTTTATATAGGTCTCTCTAATTACCTTTATGACTGTAAGTTAGATGTGTAAGATCATTTGCTAAATTGTAACATTCCTCATGAAACTAAACTAGTTACGTCAATTTTTAGATGTTGGTAACTGTTGATGAGAATTTATATAGGCTGAAAACTTCAATAAATATGCATTTATGTCTTAAAAATGTTCTGTGTTAGTAGAACTTCAGCTGACATAGGCTCTGTACCTTTCCTATTTTGTCTTGAGCAGTCTGATGCTTTTGTGGTCTCTTCTTTTCCTTATTGACCAAAGCAAGAGTTGAAAAACATGAGGATTGGAGAGAATGGTCATGATACCATTAAAACTTTTGTGGCAATGCTGTTCTTTGTCTGTTAGGAGTGCTTTAATGGGGGGAACTCTGCAGTTTACTGCAAGAATTGTATCCATATGGGCAGTGGAGATAGTAGGGGTGTGCTTCTTATTTAGGGTATGATAGATACATCAGAAAGAACAAATTAATCAGTAGCAGATGTTTCTGCTACAAATTATTCCATCCCCTGTCTATTAGCTCTTCAGTGACCATCTGAAATTCCATGTGATTCTGTCTCCTGAAAGGAAAAGCAGAACTATAAAACAAAACTAAGCGAAAAAAGCAAGTTGTGAGAGAAGAGTGAATGAGATTATATATACTATAATAATACACCATATATACACACTAGTTAATATAGTTAATATATAATTAATATACAACTGTATTTAAAGTTTCTAAATGAGCTAATTCCTTAAGGAGTGAAAGAAGTAATCAATAATATTACTGTCTCATTACCTGCCATTGGATAAACCTGTAGATTATTCACTTTTATGCAGTGTTGACTCAGAGTTTAACTGCAGTTGGTGTTAACTTCTAAAAATCCAGTCTTGGCACAGAGGCTGACTTCCTTCCAGGCCACCTGTGTGGTGGTGTGAAGATATAAATCCTCAAAGGAAGCTGTGTTTCCCACAGTTTTCCAACAGTTTTTATTTTAAAGAATCTATGGAGAATGGGTTGCTTACTCAGACGAGTTGGGATTTCACCATCTTCATCCTCTCTGTTTTTACAGCCTATATCAGGAATCCAGAAGAGAACTGTAGGATTTATTTAACTGAGAGTTGCAAATGTTGCTTAGATGTCAGTAATGGACATGAGATACAGACATGTCACCCTGGACAAAGTGGTAACATTAAGTGGTTGGAAGGAGACATCTAAATAGGACATATGAGTTTTGTCCTAAAATTGCCTGTTTCTCTCCATGGAATATAAAGGCACTCTAAGAGGAGTTGTTTTATATAGAGACATGCACAGCATAAGTGTATTTCTGTTTATCATCTGTGCAAGATTTTTATCTCATACAGATGATATAGAGACTAGTAGTGAAATTATGTGTTAAGCTGTCCTAACCAAACACTCAGAAAAGGAAATTACTGATCCAAATCTTTGGCTTTTCTTTTCTAAGGTTTGTTAAATGCAAAATTAGTACTAACACAGTGAATTAAAAAGATTGGCTGATGAAGTTGTATCTGTTTCCAGCTGTGTCCCATTCCTTGTGACAAAGTGAAAGAGGAAATAACTCAGGAGAATGAGGTTTCATGAAAGTTGTCAGATAAGGTCATTCTGGAAGGTATAGAATGATTCCTTTTTTGTTCTAATAATCAGGAACATGGTGCACAGGGTGAAGATTTACACTCATCTTCTGTTGCAGATTTTCCTAAATGGGTGCTCTTACACTCCAGCTTCCTTCATTCCTGAAACAGTTTGACTGTGGAGTCTGTGGTTGTTTTTTAATGAGTATTTTCCTGACAGTTGTGTTATCTGGAACAGAATCCATGGCATGCCTTTCTCCATCTTTGTGAATGATCTGCCAGGCTGACCCAGTGGCCTTTACAGCCCTGAACATCAGTTCTGCTGAGAAGCTTTTGAAAATTTTAGTTTTATTTTTTGTTTGTGTAATTAGTGTTATTTCTGGAGCTCTGTAGGCACACTAATGGTTACTGTTGCTATTGGAGATTTCACTGAGCACTCTTTTAATTCCCAAGGGGCACAGGAGTCCATGGAACAATACTGGCAACTGGTTTGGCTCCCCAAGGAAAGGAGCAGCAAAGTGGGATGGGCTTTACAACCTCTGTGCTTGCAAGGTCTTTAGAGGAGTAATGTAATGACTCTGTATAGTCAGGTACCTGGTTTTTTTCCAAGGTGTTTTTTAATTATTTTTTTTCCAATTTTTGTTGTGAAATAACCAAGAAACTTCAGAAACAGTGGGTTTTTATATTTTGTTTACTTTTTGGCATGTGGAATGGAGGTACATTCATTCCATGATGGATGGAGTCATGCATTTGAAAGTAAGCCACATTTACACAGCCTATTTGGTAACTGCAGGACTCTATGGATTTGTGCCTTTTTTAAACTTTGATAAATGATCTGTATTTGTGGTAGTGGGAAGACTGCACACTGGTGTGATGGAGTTCATATTTCTTGTTTTATATTTTTCTTTTTTCCTCTGCCTCTGTGCTTTGGTGTGCCTGTATTTTTCTGGCTGCCAAGAAATGACATATAAGCATGAAGGTAAGAAGTTACTGACGAGCACATCTGATTGCATTACAAGGAAATAAATCTTGGGTCATTTTCATCATGTTCAATTAAATCTCTGAAAATGAGATATTTAAATGTAAAATGAAACTACTTTAGCAACAGAGAAATCAGATTATATTGAAATTTGCATACAATGTAGTCTGTGTGTCATTGTTGATTTGTAGGATTCTAAATTTTGATGCTCACTGAGCACCATACTTCAGTAGAAGCATTAATACTTGAGTTATAAAGACCTAGTGCATAATTCTACTTCACAATTGTGTGAAAACATTGCTATAAATCTACATGAAAAATAGTTTCTATTAAATGCACAACACTAGCCAGTGGAAATTAGAATTCAAATTAGAATTTTTTATCAATTTACATGACTATTTTCTCAGTTAAGAAGTTATGATTTTAGAAATAAGAAATGTGCAAAGCAGTATAAAGGAATCTCTAAGTTGTTAATTGAGAATATTCCCATTTTTAAAGAAAGTTCAAATGAAACTTGAATAAACTTGTAATTATATAATTACAAAAATCCAGTGAGCATTGTGCATTTCTATATACTTTTCAGAAACTATTGTGGTTCAGCTTTTGACCCATGTGTGGAATGTCCCTTGGAGTTGATATATTTATTGATGCTTTATTACTTATTACAGTGTTTATCAGCAGCTGTATGAATCACATGTCTTTCTTTTGAGTATATTTTAAATTTTTCCCCTCTCTACAGCTGTTCCCTTATGAATTAACTTGTTTTGGTCTTGCTGTGAATCAGTTCTTATAGTTGGTTGTCTCAGATATTGAAAGATCAACAGTAAAACTGGATATTTTGTAATTATGCCATGAAGCAATTCATACATGTGCAAGTAATATACAATAATTCAATACTTTATTGCTCTGGAAACTATCTGCTCCACAAAATAATAAATATACAGCTTCTCTAAAAAGGAAGGAGTCTTAAAAATAAGTGGTTCGCTTGTAACTCTAAATATTACAGGCAGTCTTTACTGTTTTAAAAGTTTTTGACTTTTAATTCTCCTTTAAGTGTTGGGGTGTTTTAGTGTGATGGGAAATACTAATTTTTTTTTCAGAATTCCCTCACATCTAATAATCAAGTGGTTTATTTGTTGACATTATTTTCCCCTACTTTTGCTGCAAGTGAAATGTTTAATTGCAGGTAGTATTTTTCACAATGATAGCATTGCTGTAAGTATCTTCTCCAGCCTGTATACCTTTATTTAAATCAAAATCACTGGTTTTTGCTAATTTATTTTCATTGGATGAAATGGCATGGGTGATGTGTGCACACAGGGTTAAAAGAAGACCTGAGTTACCTAAAAGTGACTGTACAGCAGAGGTGTAGCAAAAAATTCCCATGAGTGTGGTAGGTTTTATTGTCACTTCTAACTAAGCTGCTGCTACCCCTCGTGGTACTGTGTTCTCTGTGCCAGAGGATAATAAACTGGAGGTTTGTTCTCCATCTTTCAGAAGTCCCTCCTAGCAGCCTTTTCAAAGGCTGGACTTGACACTTATTTGTTGGTCTTCAGACAATAATTTATCGTGGGTTTTGGTTGAACTTTGCTCAAGCACATTTGTCATTCTAAGGCCAGAGACCCTTGAAGCAGGAGGCACAAGAAGGGTCAGCTGATCTTTGGTTCTCTGAGTTGCCTGTCCTTGGCTGGGGTCCTCCAGAGGATCCACAGGTGGTGCTGAGCCCCATCCACATGCAGGCAGATGTGGGCAGAAGAGCAGGATGTAGAAGGATCAATGAAAGAGTCTGCAGCTTTGGTCTGGGTTTGCTCTCAATATCTTTGAGTGAAGCTTGCCTGCCCTGCAAAGTGAGGGTATGGTTTGCATTATAATGTCTTGAGTTTTGTTTACCTGCCACCATCTTTACCTCCATAAAATGTACCTTCCTGCTTGTGATGCTGTATCTGCAGATCAGTTTGGAGTCAGGAAAGTGAGTTGACCTGGCTACTCAGATTGCAGATTTGTCTTCCTTACAGCTTGAAGTAGCACCATTTCTTTAGCCCTGTTTTCAACCTCCAATGTTCATTTGCAGTATTACTGTTAGAGGGTTGTAAGCTGCAGCCAGTGTTCAGTGAGGGAGAAAAGCTGGATGGGCCATCTCCCAAGGACTAATTACACCTTGTTTTCTAAGTCTGAAATGGTTTTAATTCAAGTGTAAGAAAATACATTAGCTTTCTGGATAAGTCTTTATATTTTTAGAATAGAGCTTAAACCTACTCCTTGTGCCCTTTGTTCTTTTAAGTAGGGCAGGAAGGTGAACTAGTGAATGCTGAGGGAAAGGATTAAATTATCCCAGGGAACTTGTCTTAAGCACCTTGGACATAGCTCTGCCTGGTGAAAGGATCACAGTGCTTCCTAAGCAAGTGAGGAAAGAGTAATGTCTGTAATTTTATAAATACACAAAGTATTGGTCTAGTAGCTTGGAAAAGGAAAGTTGTTCCTAAAGATTGTTCAGAAGCTCTTTGCCTTTTGTGCTGCATCATATTAGCTGCATGCTTGTGGATAAATACAGTCTGTTTAGAAAAGATATGGCTTTTTGGTTTCTTAATGAAGTTTTTTAAGTACTGTGTGAAGGGCTCACCTTAAGTGAAGCAGTTGAGTGATCCAGGACATGACCTTGGAGCTGTCTTTGGCAGTCTGAGTGGAATTAGCTGTACTGTGAAACTCTTATGGACTTGTTCAGCTTATGAGTGATGAGGTTGTGACCTGGCAGACCGTGGTGACCCGGGCTGCAGACTGTAAATGGTGTCATGTGTGCAGGGGAAAAGTCACACCTGCAAGCTTGATTTTTTGGTAGCCCTTAAAACAAGGCAGAGCATTTTGACTGCTGATGAGAGCTGTGCTCAGCCAAAAAAATATAGTGAGCATTATGGGACTTTGTGAGAAGACCATACTTATGTAGATACCCTGGAAAAATCTCTTAAGTTAGGTAAGTCTGGAAAATTGCAGGGAAAGGTAAATATTTGGTAATCATGAGATAGAGCATTATAGATAAAACCTTTCAGTATCTTGAATTAAATTCATAGATCACAATTCCACTCAGGCAGTTTGGTTTGCTGAAATGTAGAATTCAAGATGTTTGGAATTACTAACAACTGATAACGTTTTTAATCCTTATGGCTACTTCAATGAACAAGCCTGTCTCATAGACAACCTGTGATTTGTAATTAAAAAAAAAAAAAACAAATAAAAAACTGTGACATCAAGATTTGTGCTTCAGTATCAAACAGTGACAAAATATATAGAGATGGATAGACAGATCTTTCTTCATCTTTTTACAGCCACCTCTCTCCACTGCCCTCCTTGTCTAGGCTTCTTCATAACCTGAATACATTTTTCAGCAACATCCTTTAAAAAAATATTCTAATTTTTTTGTTTCTCTGAAATTGTTTAGGATTATTAAAATACCTGTGTGGTATAAAAAAAATTATGCTTTCTATTGATCAGTAACAGTTAAAAACCTGTTTTTTCTAGTTAAATTTATAAGCAATTTTTTTTTTAGCAGTTGAATTTCCATGGAAATTTTCTGCTTTCTATAACTATGTTTATATAAAAAAATCACATTTTTCACAACTGATATTGTACTCACTTCCACTAGCTACCAATTTTCTCTAATTTTCTCTAAGCATTCATTTAACTGATAATGTTGTGTAGAATTTTTTAAATCTGCACTGCAATGCTGCTTTTCCCTAGAGAGGTGTTTTTGGTTAGACAGAGTATTGGAGCAAACTTTTTGAAAAAAAAAAAAAAAAAAAAGAGAATGATGGCATTGAAAAAAGAAATGGTAAGCATTAATTTATACTTTTAAGTAGGGTTTTCCAAAATAGAATTTTTTTTTCATTTTGCTATTAATATGAGCAATTAAAGTTGTTCCATATTGGTGTCCAGAATATTTTTTTCCTTTTGGTTGCACATCTTATGTGTTGCATTGTACTGACTGACTTTCTTCTGAATAGATTGGATTTCTCAACTGTGAATCTTGTAAGGACTTGTGTTATTTTATAGTTTTGCTAAAGCATTATTTTATTGGCAATTACCTCACCTCTGTGCTGTCTGCAGTTCAGTTCTTGGAGGTTCTTACACAAATGATGTTGAAAAAGTAGCTCATTTAACCAGAGAACAAGAGTTTACAATGGAACCTTTTTTTCTTCCTAAGTACTGAAATAATCATCAGAGAAGACCTTGATTGCTGCTTGCTGGGTCTTTGGGGCTTTTCATCTGTTTTGCTAGTAACTAAGAAACCCTAATTTTTCAGAGGCATGTTGTGGAGACATTTTTTGGATTTGATGAAGAATCTGTTGATTCGGAAACATCATCTGTAACTTCATACAACACAGACAAAACAGACAGGACACCAGCAACACCAGAAGAAGATTTGGAAGATGTAAGTAGCAACCAATGTGTTGTTCTTTCTACTACTTATTGAAATAGAAAGACAAACTTTTATTCAACTACTGTACCACATGAACTGTGAAAGGTTTGGCAGAGAATTCCTTTTTATTTTTTCAAGACTGGTAACATATACCCTTTGCAATAAAATTAATAAGATAATATTCTGCCTGACAGATTTGGCAGATATTGGGCTGAGAAATACAATTGTTTTCCTCAAACTCTTTCTTATTAGTCAAAAGAAAATGAATAGGCACATTGCTTTGCCAGAAGTCAATACTTACTAAACAATAGTTTGCCTTTCAACCTTATAATTTATTTGACTGTTTTAATACAATCAGGATTTTCTTTCTTTGCTCACAATACTCAGAGAAGCCTTTGCAATTTGTGAAGGCTTAAGTGCTCACAGGTAGTAAATACCCATGACATGTTTTGTCTCAGCTCTGTGATATCCAGCACTGCTGGCCTACTTTGGGAGCTTGTGTGCACAAGGACAAAGCACGAATTAGGTGCTCCTTTTCATCTTTCTTTCTTGTTCACTAACTTCTGCCTAATACTCCTCAGTCAGAGGAAGCTTCCTTTTTACCTAGGTTTAATATCTAACAATATTGTAATCTCTTTTCCTTAGAACTCAAGTTCCTGGAGCAAAAATTATTTAAAGAGAAAGACATTTCTTGTCCTCAGCAGTATAGGAAAGACCTTATAAGTGTTAAAGTTAGTGGCTCAAAATTCAAAGAAAATAAAGACTTTGAAAATGGTTGATATTAAAATAATAAATTTAAGAAGATATCTTATGGCTTTTGAAATGTGACTTCTGTGTCAGTGTGCTTTACCCTGGCATTGTAGGGAAAAAGTGTAAAGAGGGAAGGATGGACTGCATGAGAAATAGAATCAACCTTCTGAAGCCCCTGTGGCTCTGGAGTTGCTGAAGACAGCATTGCACAAAACAGTTTTATCTCATCTTTCCCCAGACACTTGTCCCATTTCTGTACATTGTTGTCTTACATGGAAACTTACTCTGTCTTAAATTGTGTGGTAGACACAGTTACTCATCATCCTTCCTTCCTCTCCTTTCCACTTCTTCTAGGATTTTATACCTTTATTAAACTTCGAGACTTAGTATGAGCTGTGTTGCTTGTTATGTTTGTGAGTCTGTTTTCTATACAGACAAACCCATTATTATCTGTATTTATACAAACCCACTCTTTCCCCCCTCTTCTTTAAGAGCACACCTAAAGAAGAAGCTGAGCTCAGGTTTTGCCAGCTAACACGGGAGTATCAAGCTTTGCAAAGAGCATATGCATTGCTCCAAGAACAAGTTGGTGGAACCTTGGATGCAGAGAGAGAAGCAAGGGTAATTTTTAATGGAAATTCTTTTAACTCTGAAGTAATAGAAAAAGCTGAAACAATTTGTAATAGCAGGAGGTATCTTAGCAGGTCAGTGGAATGCAAAGCCCAATGTTTTTGAGGATTATAGGATATTGTAAGGTGACAATTTAGATTTGTCTGGTGCAATCAGAACAAAGATGTCATTATATGTTATTCCAGCAAGTATAATATATTAAAGATTTCTGTGCTGTGAGAGTGATAACCAATTTGAACCTGCAGTTTGGATAGTGATATGATGGATTTTAAATCTGTTGTTACAAGTACTTAGGTACTTTCATCATATGAGTATATTAAAAATCTGACCCAAATCTGAATTAAAATTTGACCCAAATCTTGGTTCTGGCTTACTGGAAAGCAGTTTTGCACAACAGGGACTGGAGGCTCTTGATGGACACCAAGTTGAACATGAGCCAGCAGTTAAAAAACTCCTCACCTTTTCCCCTCAACAACTTCCCCAAACCCCCAGAATGGAGAAACATATTAAATCCTGTGAATTGTTACAGGTTACTACCTTGCTACATGTGGCCTTCACTGCACTGCACCACTGCAAAGTGTTGCTAATAATGGAGAAGGACAATGATTTTAATGTGTTTCAAAATTACTGGTGGGAAAGGACTCAACCAATCTACGCTTCTTTTTTGTTTTTTTTTTTCCAGTGAAATATAGTTCTTATAATAGTAGAATTACTGCTTTATTTGTTAGAATTCTCAGCATCTTACAAAAGCCTAATCAGTTTTGACACTCTTTTTAAGTAGGACGCTTAGCCAAGGAAAGCAATAAAGACTTTGAAGATCACTTCTCAAGATAGAATTAGGATGGGGGGCATAATTCCATCTACTATTAAAATAAGATTTCAGGGACAATCATCTATTTGCCAACTATGAGAGGCCTTTATATATTTTCTTTGCCCTCGTGGGCTTTTTTAAATTTTATTTTGCAGGCATTTTCAGACTCTACTTTCTGTAGACTTGGAAATTGTTGGTATTTCGCTTTAATGGCATTTTGGGTTTTTTTTTGTCACATCCCTGTAAATCCATCTCTTGAGTGAGTCAGAAAGTAGCTTTTTTTCATGGTTTATTTTGATGGGTAGAACATTTCCTGTTACTTTTAGATGAGGCATAAGGTAAACAAGGACCCAAAGAAGCAGAAGGAAATCCCTGTAGGAATATTTAAACTGCTTGGGTGAAAAACTGCCTGAAATAGGGTGGGAAAAATATTTGGAGTATCTCAAGGAACCTCAGTGTCTGAGGGTCTCCAGAAACATGCCTTATTTTATATCTTTTTGTGTGTATGATCCAGTGCCTTTTAGGGCATCACTGCACTTAGGGGTAATACCTACTGTAGTGTAGTGGTGAGTGTAATAATTGTGGAAATGAGGAAAATGACCAGTGTATGCTGTTTATGGGATATATAAATTATTTTGAGTCAATATATTTCATTTATCTGAAGGCCTTTTTGAGTGCTTAATACAATTCTCTTTTTCCCTTATCCCTTTTTTCCCAATTCCTTTAAATCACTAAAGCTTAGGACTAGCTTCTTAGAGCTCTTTCAATTTCTAATTTTTTTTCCCTTCCCCTGATAAGAACTTTGTCACTGAAAATGGGATGTTAACATCTCTTTAGGCCAGGAAGGAAAAATCCTGTTGAACTGATAGCTTCAAATATTTTGTAACATAAACACAAAAGCAACTATTTCAATGAGAAACGTTAAAAGCTGCCTGGACAGCCCATAAAGCAGTAGAAAATATCTTTACTTTTGATTTCTTCCCCTCCCCCCAGACTCGTGAACAGCTGCAAGCTGATCTTCTCAGGTGCCAGGCAAAGATTGAGGACCTGGAGAAAGCCCTGCTGGAGAAAGGACAGGTAAAAGGCTCCCTTGGTGTCCTGTGGCACGTCGTGTTCTCCGCCGCGTGCGGCGCTGCCCTGGCCATCCTCGTTGCTTGCGGGTGTGTTGGTGTGAGTGGTGCAGCTGGGCTCCTGCTGCAGCCTTAGGGGGCCCAAAGTTTGCAGGCTGAGAAGGTGCCACTGCAGGCTCCTTTTCCAACACACAACACACTAAAGCGTGGCAGCAAGAGAGCCATTTGTACATGCACAGCCTGGTCCCGTTGTCATTTGGTGAAGGCCTTTCTCCTCTTTTCCATTTTGTTAGTATTTGTTATAAATTCTAATAAAAGATATATTCTATATTTGTACTGCAGAACATTTTTGGTGTGTACCAAAGAAAAATTTTAAAAAACACCAACTTTCAGACGCACTAGAGATATGAACACTGAGCCTGTCAGGTTACTGGAAGCCACTTGTGGTGTTGCTCTCCTGGGTTTAAAGTCTCAGAGGACCCAGTTGCTTTCAGATTCTCAAACCATCACACAAAGTAAAATCAGGCCTTATGCTTCAGTATATATAATATATGTAAATACTCACCAAAGATGTGTCTACTGATGCATATTTAATATTGTCTAGGGCCCTCAGGAAATCTGATTAAGAGTTATGAGCGTGCATTTGCAAGTGGTTCTGCTGTGTGACTGCTAGAACACAGCAGGAACTGGGGAGATGTTACTTTATGCTTTATTGTTTGAAATAAGAATTTAGGATTACAAGTAGCTTAATAGTGATAAAATAAGATAGAGCTAGCTGTAGATACACATTTCAAAGACTGGTGATGCTGTAGCAGTTAACACAACCTACATATAATGCCAAATGAATGATAACACTATTTTTATGGTTTACTCTTTGTAAGAAAAATTTTCTGTAAGATTCTGTATCAATGCAAAGGTTTGGGGACCATATTCAAATTAAGGACAAAAATCATTCATGCTAGCTTCCACACAAATTGCAATTTGCTTAGTGAATTCCATGTTAAATACAATATTACTAAAATTTGAGAATAAGTTATCAATTTAAAAATTATGGCCCACTGAACTTCTGGAAGAATAAATGACTCCAAAGACCTCTCAGGCATCTACTGCTGCTGCTTTGGTGTGTTGATGAAAAAGATGTTGGGCAAATTGCTGTGGAATTGAAACACCTAACAAAACAATTGACTGTTACAGTGTATAATGTAAGTACTGTGTATGTAAATAAGATAAATGAATTTGGATACCCATGTAAGGAATTACTTCTGTAATTTTTCTGCAAGAGTCTTATGTCAAAAAGGTATATCTGGAAATTAGAATTTAATTAGTTATCACTTTGAGATTCAGAACCACATTTTCCACTTTGTATCTCAGTAATCCTGAGAAGGTGAACAGGGATGTGTCAAGGAGCACTATGATGTTTTTCTAGTGGGCTGGTTTGTACACTGAGCATTAACTTTCCACAGAGGGGATCACAATGTCTTCCTGGGAGCTCTAGCACCTGTCAGTATCTACATTCAACAAAATAAATGGTTGTGATAATAAATTCTTTGTGCACTATGTGATTTTTTAAAAATTATTTTATTTTTACTTTGTCATTTAGATGGTCGTGGTAGTGATGATGATTTAATAATAATAAGTGTGAAATGGTCATTCTGTGAGCCAGCCCCTAAAGTGTGTTTGTAAAGGAAATAATGAATCAAAAGATCCAAGTATGTTATTCCAGAAAATTTTAGTCTTACTTTACAGCTTTAGGAAACAGAAGCAGCAAAGACCGTTAAAATTTTCCTGAAGTCAAATTCAGAGCATGAGATTAGAAATTTAATGTTAAAAAATTATGTGATGCTTGGTTTGTAACAATTTATGTGTAATTTCAAAGTAACTGTCAATAGCTTTTGCTAATCTCTCTTCTGGCTGGACCTGTCAGTGTTCCCCCAGAAGTAACACAAAACTAATAATCCATTTCTGCATGGTACATTGAGGTGAATGCATAGGAAATTTTATATCAAGCAAAGAAATTCTTAAAAATTATTAATAATGGTAAATAATAAATCTAAAAGTATTGGAGTATGTAATGTAGCAGATGAATGAATGCTCATCTGTCTCAGTGATCTGGTGTGTAAATACAGTTCTGCTGGAGTCCAGGTTTTCTCAGAAAATCTAGTTCGACTCCATCAAGAAAGATGCCAAAATTTATTACCAACAGAGCAGATTGATCTGTTTTTTCTGCTTGTGTGAACTGCAGTAGTTGAAGCTGCAGGTCTGATGCAGCTGTTGAACCTCACCATGTGGGTATGTTCTCCATATCCATGCATTGGGACATCCACCCTAAGCCTGTGGTGCAACTCTTCATGCCTTGACCTTATTAAAATGCTGGTTAAACACTAGACTAGACACCAAATTTTATTTTCAACGTTTCTTTCATTTGCCTCAAAAGTTCTGGACAAGTGCAATGCCTTTTCAGTACTCATTTTAGTATGTTACCCTTATAACATCAAAACCATGAAGAGCTTGTTTATTACATGACATGCACATTTGTGTATGAGTGGAAAAAGGGAGAGAGAACAGTAGAATGTGGATTTGTAGTGGACAGTAGGTAGAAAAATTAAACTTATTGAAAAACTGCTATTTGGACTGAATATAATATCATAATACTTTAGATTGACATTTCAAAGATATTTGATGGGCTGGGATATCCAGGTTTTGTTGATTTCTTGTGCACATCAATGTGCAAATACCTTCCTGAAAAAAAAAAACCATCATCCTTAATACTTTAGTAAAGACATTTAAATAAATCATCCCTTGAACCTAGGAGATAATTTGATCAAGAGTTAATATGGCATATTAAGTGTTGGATATTGTTTTATTAAAATTTTTAGAGCAGCAGGAGCAAGGTTATGCAAATAGTTTTCTCTACAGGAGAAACAAGAGCAAATTTGGTTGTTATAATCCATTAAATCTGAATGTCCAGCTGTGGCTGGCCATGAGGTTTTGTAGCTTGTTTTTTTAAAGGGATATTTGATGAGGGTTTTTGAAGCAATGGGAAAAACCTAAAAGGCAAAAATGTTTTGGAATAAGTGATTAATTAGAAATACAGTTTCCAAATGGTGTATACAATGTCTTGCATCACTTCCCTTCCTCCAAAGCCTTGAATTTCTTGTCATAAACACTCTATTAGCCAGATTCTCAGATTTTTAGCAGACTGTAATTAACTTTATATTGCTGGGGCTTATTTTTGGTCATTTGGGGTAATTAAAGCGTTTTCTTCCCTTTCTCCCTTTGAATTTGCATTGCATGAGTTAAAATGGGATGATTTTGCAAGAAAGTTCCCAAACCTTTGCAATGGAAAGCAATAGTTTTGAGTTCAGCTGAGTAAATAAATGTTTTTAAAATGACATAAAGTATGTAACTGTGGTGACCCACAATTGCTACATGTAAAGATTTTAAAGTATGTGCTAGCTGGAACACACTAGGAAACTAAAGACTGCTACAGGAAATGAAAGAACTTTTATTTTCACTGCAGTATAAAATGCTGTACATCCTTGAAATATTTATGATAGCTTTATTTTTCAATGTGTGACCATTTTATACTTGAATGTAAAATGATGTCTGAAGTCTTCTAATTATTGCAGTCATTCATTTGTCTTGTTTAACAAAACACATGTATTTTCAATCCTCTTCTTCCTTGCAGGATTCAAAATGGGTGGAAGAAAAGCAGCTGTTAATTAGAACAAATCAGGAGTTGCTAGAGAAGGTATGTGGGAAATTTTTCAGCAATTGTTGCCCTTTCTCATGAAAGAAATTGAATGCACTAAGTACTATAAAATCAGCATGAAATTGCTTTATTTCTCACCAGAAAGAGAAATTCAAATAAAAGTCTCTGATTAAAGTACCAATTCAATCCTGAATATTCTTTGGGAATCTAAGTTGTTCTTTATTGTGGAATTACAGGGGTAGCCACCAGTAGATCCCAAACTGGCTGATGTTTCTTGTGTCCAGCAAAATACACAGTTACACAAAGATTAGTATTGTCCTGACCACTAACATAATTGCCTGCTCCCTTCAATGTTTTTGTAGTTTTTCCACACATTAAGTAATTCTGATTGATTTAAGGCTTATTATATTAACTGTCTGAAATACTCAGAGCTGAGCATCTGCATTGTTCTGAGTTGATAATGGTGGGAAAGTTGGCTAGTCCTCAGGAAGTCAAAGAGCTAATTTTGTTAATTAGTAGTTTAATATTAATATAATAAGAATAATATAACCAAATAGAAAATCATGACTAAAAGAAGCTACAGCCAGGTTTAATTTATTTGGACACTTACATGGGCATTATAAATGTTAAAGTACATTATGCCAGATGTTACACTTCTATTTAGTTTCATGCAAAGAAAAAGATCACCCAGTTAAACTAGACAGTAGACCAAAGCTATTAGTTGGCATAATTAATAGCCAGTATTGAATTTCTGTTTTGTCATTGTTAGTGCCCCAAGGCAAAATTCTGGCAAATTAAAAAGTAGTCATTAAAACCACTCCATTATTGTCTTTCATATACTGTAAAAACTAGATGTCTAATTAGGCAAAGACAATGTGAAAAATCTATCCAAATGTTAATGTAATTCAGTTTCATTTGCTGGATTTTAAAAGAAAACTACTGCTTAACTTATTTAGATACAATATTCATATCACTTTTATGCTACTTCCAGATTATTTAATGGTCAGAACACTGACCATTTTCTGCTGACAGTCTCAGAAATTCTTTCTGATGTGATANTTAGATACAATATTCATATCACTTTTATGCTACTTCCAGATTATTTAATGGTCAGAACACTGACCATTTTCTGCTGACAGTCTCAGATGTGATTTTCCTTTTTATCTCTAAGACACAGCCCAATGTGTAATGAAAAATGGAAATAATTAGCATTTTTGTCTAAACCCCTGGCTTGTAACTCTGTGCAGTATTTTTTCCAGTTCTTAAAGGGTGTTGCTGTGTTGTGTTTGTCTCACAGATTTACAGAATGGAACAAGAAGAGCACCAGCTGAAGAATGAGATGCAAGATGCAAAAGACCAGAATGAGCTGTTAGAATTCAGAGTGCTAGAGCTTGAAGTAAGAGATTCTCTCTGTTGCAAACTCTCAAATGGAGCAGAAATTATGTTTGAACCCAAGCTGAAATTCCTGTAAAGATTACTGATGTCTGGTGCATGTTTAAGGGAAGTCACTTAGGTATCTATTTTTTAAATGTTGTATCTTGGGATAATGAAATTGATGCCACTGCCTTAATATGTTTTGGAGAGAATGCTCACTAATGTTTATAAAGATGTACTATAGCTAATATAAATCACATATAGTTTGGTTTTCATCTAATAAAATATTTTGTTTTGCAATATTTTGCCTTTTTTATTTGTTTCATTTCCATAACTGCTCCTTTCCTGCATGTAAAATCACTTGGTATGTATACTACAGCCTTGGCTGGCATTGATTAAATTAACACATCTTCTCACATCTTGCATGCACTGATCTGACTAAAGATCTGACACATCCATCACATCAATGTATAATTGCTTTAATTACATTGATTTCAGATTGACAGCATTCATATGAAGTAAATTTATTTTAAAAAGAACACATTTTGATAGCAGCTTCCAAGGAATTCCTCTTACCTTAAATCCATTTTCTCATGGTTTAAAGTGGTCGTGGACTGGAAATAATTGGCTTCAGTCAATGAAAAATGAAAAAAACCCCAAACCTCTGGCAATGCCAAAGAAAAGTGGTGAAGCAGAAATACAACTTCTGTATGTCAAACTAATATGTTGCCTATAGCAAACAAATTCTATACTTTGCATAAATGAAAAAAGCGCAATTATTTGTTGTGAACACTTTGAACATGTAGCCTGTGATTCCAATGAAAGCAAATGTTCTCATCCCCTCACAAATTGGGCTGGGGTCGAATTCAGTAAGGCCAAAGGAGCTGTGTGTGATGCACAGTTGTCACATGGCTCTATTGCCTGATGACACATTGCTCAGTTTCAAAGATCACCAGCATTCTTAACACTGCTCAGAATAAACTCCCCGAGGAACCTGTCATTGTCACTCCTCCATTTTATCACCCAGCACGTTTCACCAAAAGTCTCAGCATGTGTAACTTCTCTGATAAAGATGAAAATGTCATGTCTTCCTCTTATGTGGACATTCTTTTTGTCTGACATTTCTTAATCTTTTTTTCATCCTTTATCAACCATATGTTTTGATGTTGTAGCCCATTATATTCAAAATTATGAGTTTAGGTTATTAGAATTTCAGTAGATGTTCAGAAAAATAAATATGCTTTTTAATATATACTTTTATAACTTATTAAAGGACTGTAAAGTAAAATGTAGAAAAATTTAGCATTTGAATTGGCAGTTGCACTAGAAACTGCTTCCTAAAGAGTGGGTGTTCTTAGAAGTAAAACTACCCAAAAACAATTGCTTAGGAAATGAACAAATATTCTTCAATACATCCTTCATGAATGTATTTTTCACATGGAAGAATCACACCAAAAACAGCTCAGTGTGTCATGTCAAGTTTTGTCATGTGCTAAAGCTTTGAAAACTTCTTTCACAGAATAACAATGGAAGTATTTTTGTATGATTGCAAGAGAATAATCTTTCCTTAGTAGACAAGCATGTAGACACAAATGTGACTGACAATGCAATGCTTTAGGAAAACCATCAATTCTTCTGGTAATCAGGACAGTGTTTTTTAGGGCAGTTTAGTTATTTCAGATGACAATCAGGTAAAGTATAAAACACAGTAATTTATTTACCAATTAAAGCAAATAAGTTTAGGTAGCAACTAATAGCAACTGATGAATTTTTAACAATATTTAAAATCATAACTGACTTTTGATAAGAATTAAAGTTCTGGTTTTGGTTTACAACAGCTAAGTCATTATTTAAGCCCATTTCAGAATTAGATTGTTGATGTAAAGAGTATTTAAAATAAAACCTCTGAGGAGGAAAAATGCATAGGCTGCTAAGATTTTTCTCTCTACATTGTAGTTTCAAATTAGGTTTAACCAAGTTAATGAACAAGATTTGCCATGCTTTGTTACTTACTGGAGTGAATGGATGCAGCCTGCCTGCCTTATCAATTAAAGCACCTCCTCTGAGGTTTAGAAAATGGAGTAGTACATGGATGGTCATAGGAACTGAAATATTTGTAGTAGAGCTCTCTCAGAAAACGAAGCTCTTGTTGCCAAAGTGTGCCCTTGTAATATGGACATGAAATCTGCTGTTTCTTGCTCATGTTCTCATGGCCAGAGAGAATTCAGAGTATGACCCAATGCCCTGATTGCCCAGAGCCTTCAGTCCAGTCATTTTTCACAGGCACATTAAAATTTAATTTAGGTAAAATTGCTTGTTTATTATTTTACATTATTCCTACCTTCTGAAGAAATAATAGGTTGGTATTTTGAAGAAATGCATGGAAGTCATGGACTAGTTAAGTTTTAGATATACTATACCTTTAGATAAACTGGGATTTATAATTTTTTGTTTTGGCACAAAAACCATCATAACTGTAGAATAGTGCTGCCTTTCAACATATTCTGACATACTGGGTTGTGCAGTGAATATCAAGGGGATTTAAAATGCTCTAATAGGAAGGCAGACTGTAGAATAAACCCGGAGCAGACACACAGGTTTAATTCTAGTGAGAAAATCTTCAATAATACTATATCACGATGGAGCTAAATTTTTTTTCTGCAGATTCTTCTTTCTAAATTGTTTTATTGTTCCATGAAAGAAAACAACAGTTAAATAAGGTTGTGACCAACATAAAAACCTGAAGACTATTTTAGGGCTTCAGTAAAATAGGGCCAGTGTTGCAAGGGTTCTGCAGCTGGGGACTGTCAGGTAGCTCTACATGGAATCAGCTGGCAGCTAACACTGTTTTTGTATTTAGCCAAAATTCTTCAAATATGGTAAAAGTAAGAGGAAATAGCATAGATTTGGAAGGAGATCAGAAATCTGCCCTTTTAATGTATGAATATGTTTTTTAAAGGTGGGGAATAAATGTTAATGTATAATCACAAGTGTTGTTTTTAAACAAATCTTTCCTCAGGAGAGAGAGCGAAGGTCGCCAGCATTTAATCTTCATATAACCACCTTCCCTGAAAACAATGGAAGTGCACTTCAACTGTTCTGCCATCAGGAAGGAATAAAGGTATATCCAGAGCACTAGAAACAGTTGGATGGCTAGGAACATTTTTTGAGTGGCTAATTGAATATCCAAACAAATGGTTTGACACTTGCCAGGGAAGAAAATGTGAAAAAGTAAATTTAGTTGAAAAGGTATTTTTAACTGGGGAAATGGTTTCATAGGAAGATGTTCTGGTCATCTGTCAGGAGTTCCTCAGTGAAACTGAAGCCTGGTCAATCAAGATAATTTGCATTTGGTCTAGGAAAGAGTGTAGATGTTGATGTGATTCATTGTCAGGCTTGCTACAGTTCATGGTTTGTGATATTAAATATCTTCATCTAAGTTCAGAAATATGACATTCAGTTCTTATTTTACACCCATTTTAGTGAAGCCTTTTGTTTGTTGAATGAATATGCTTAAGTTATTTACCATGGCCAGGGCCTTGAAGCATGAGGTGCCTGATCCAAAACTCATTCAGATGGGTGGAACTCCTTTAGAACAAGAACAAGATAAACATCAGGATCTCCCTTGATAGCTTCTGATATAAGGAAAAAATAATTACTCTTTTCACTCCTGTTCTGCCATGAGGAGGTTATCTGTGCAACCTGATTTGCATGCTGGTTGATTTAAGATTGAATTCAGACTTGTGTTGTCAGTAATGTTGCACAACAGGCCAGGGTAACTTTTCTCCAATTAACTAAAGCATCATCTCAGAGCCACTCACTAGTGAATTATGATCAAATTTTTAGTTGTGTTTACAAGTCCTCTTATAGGAGTCTTGTTGCTGTTCAGTGCTTTAATGAGCACAGTATGATCTCTAGAGGAAATAAACTGAAATTTTTGGCTGTATATTTTTAGGAAGCTGAGTAGTCTGAAAGAAAAAAGTTAAAAGCTGATTCTTACCTACAGATTTGGTTGGATACTCATCTCCCAAACAACAGCAAGAGTCATCAGTTAGCATATTACCTAGAAATAGGGCCAGACCTGCTTTTATCTTATCTGTCAATCTAATCTGCAGGCTGTAGCAGGTACAGTGCACCAGAATCCATAATTCCTATTTTTTTCCATTGTCATCTTCGATATGCCCTAACAGGTGGGTTCTTTTCAATCTGCCTTTCAGTTCACTTACCTGGAAGGTGGGACAGTCACCTAATATGGGCAGACTAAAATAGTTGAGCTTTTATGTGTTTTTCAGTGTTTTTCAAAATTATTAGCCATCAGTAGCAATGTAGATTCCAGAATGATGCAAAATCTGATTTGGTTTCTGATTCTTCCTTTCTGCATTACATGGAAATAAATGAATTAGAATGATTATTTCTAGCTCAATAGATGCAAGAACTTCAGTAAATTCCATTCTTCACTAGTGTAACTTGTTGGCTAAAGGAGTTTCTGTTGAGCATTGTCAGTGCTGATCATAATCAATACTTTTGTTTTTAACATCGATCCAAACACAAGTGTATTATGATCTGCACCATTCTAGAGTCAGTGATGTGCACAGTAAAATAGCCCATGTAACTTTGGAGAACACCCCTGAAGTTTTTGGGAAGAGAGGGAGGGGACCTCTCAGGATAGAAAAACTTGAACACAACACATGGCCATGCACAGCCCTTCTCTAAGTGCTGAATATGAGTGGAAGTTGAGGGTGCAGCATTTGACAAGGCTCTTTTGCTTTATGTATGTACTAAGCATTTTGGACTAACATGAACTGGTCTATTCCATGCTCTCAAGGCTTCCTGCCATCAAATGGTATGGCTGCATACAAGCTGTCAGGGGAAATGATCCCTGGTCCATCCTAACCTGCAGGCCAAACTTGGGATAGTTCAGGAGAATGTGACCACTGCTGGTTAAACAGTTCCATGACCCCTTCCAACAACTTTTTAAACTTAGAGTTCTGGGGCCTAGGAATGGACCCTGGCACAGTGTTAAATACAGAAATTGTGTGAATTTTATCAGGGAAAGGTTCTTCACCCAGAGGGTGGCTGGGCACTGGAACAAGGTCCCCAGGGAATGGTCACAGCACCCGCCTGACAGAGCTCAGTAAGTGTTTGGACAATGCCCTCAGACATTTGGTGTGACACCTGGGGATGGTGATATGCAGGGCCAGGACTTGCACTCAATGATCCTGATGCACCCCTCACTCTGATTCCATGAATTTATTCCTCTCCTTTTTGAATCAGAGGAGTGGTTTTCCTTGTTTCAGTGGCTGAGCCTTAATAAGCGTGGGTTGTTCAGTTCATTATCTGAAAGCTGAGTGGCAAAGAAATGTGTTTTTCTACTCAGAAAGATGATTATGAGCTGATGATGTTTGGAGGGGCAGGTTCAGCCCACTGTGCACGTTCCCTTCTGCCACTCTAAGGCTGTCTTGAAACTCCATAGTTTGGTTTAACAACAAAAAAAAACAAATCACCCAGCAAACCTTCTCAGCAATTATTTGTTCATGCTCTGTCCTTTTAACTTCTGTAGCTTGATGTGGTTGATGCCACTCCAAACAACCAAAAAAAGTAGTTTTTTAAGCCCTTCATCTTTACATCTTTTAAGCTTGTTTATCAGTTTTGACCTTCCCTCCACACACATGAGCAGCAGGATAAGTGTGAATGATACAGGAACATTCTGCCCTCATGCACAGGACTCCAGGTTGCTTGTTATAATTGAGAGTGATTTTTGGTTTATCTTTGAAAGTATAGTAAGACCTTTGTGATTGTGATGCAAAACCAATTTCCACTTACTTACATCGAGAGTCTTTTCAGATGCAGAAGAGAATAAAGGGTGCATATATGCATAAATGTAGCATATAAAAACTGTTTCTCACCTACTTCATAAAAAATAAGTGTTGAACATCTTTTTCAGGACGTGAATATATCTGAACTTATGAAGAAGCTAGATATTCTTGGCGATAATGGGGTAACAATTTTTACTTTTAAATGTACCTCCAGTTTCATGGTTAATTTAAAACATTGTTTTTCCATAGCAGATACTGACATCCAGGATAATGCACAGGGTGATTTTTATATGCTTGTATTTGTATGAAGAATATGAATGGTTAGGAGCTGCAACATGAAATTTTTTAGTTAAACCGATCATAGTGAAAAATTTATTTTTTCAAGGTAGGATTTGGTCTTAACTGAATGTCACAAAAAAAAGGCACTGTAATAGGTAAAGTGAAAAGATACAAAATAGAAATCAAAGCCAGACCAAGTGGTTTGTGAATTATCCCTCTTGAGTAGTAATAGTAGCACCTTCTGCTGTGAAGGCTGTCACTGCCAGGAGTGGATTTTCTGGGAGAAAAGCAAGGATAACTGTCTTCCCCTTTTCCTCTTTGTTGCTAAATACACTATAAAATTTTGGTCACCCATTTGGGGCACAAACATACAGGGAACTGACTCCAGTTTATAACTAGATTTAGCAGATTGAGGTCTTTATACTACATTTAAATAGTATTTTAATAGAGGTTTTTATAATAGTTTTAAGTTCTAGATTTGCATGTTATGTTGCAAGTCCTGTGTAGGCTTCTATGATACTTACCCTTTATATTGTTTTCTTTAATTGGAAGTCTGAAGTGCATGAAGGGGAGATTCACTTGCTGCAGGGCTTAGTCCAGTGGACTGGAAAAATAGGAAAGAACTGCAAAATCCCTGACTGAAACCACTTGATTTTCACTGAATAATCTGTTTTGTTGAATGATATATTGAAAAAGTGTTGTGGGGCTGGTATGCTGAAATAGAGTGGAACTAAACACCCTTGGTTTAACTTTCAATACTTTCAGTCATGGGATCCTTCTTGGTCATGTCTGTAATCATAAATGTTATAACTGATTTATTTTTTGAAGTACAGTTAAAATTTACTGCTTGTGTTAGAGGATGAACTTTTTTAATCCAATTTAAAATGCATATTTTTGTATTTTAGAATTTGAGAAATGAAGAGCAGGTTGCAATAATCCAGGCTGGGACTGTTCTTTCCCTCTGTGAAAAGGTAGAATTCAGTAAATATTTTTTTTCTGCTAAAAACTGACTGTATCTTCTAAGATACCTCATAAGTTTGCCAGGGAAGCACAGCTTTTCTGTTCAGGTCATCTGGATTGGAGCATGTACTCATTCTTACATGAATATTGGGGTTGTGATGTCTTGAGGTAAAGCCAAACTTAAGAAAGAAACCCAGTTTAAAAATAAAAACATATTTTTGAGATGCTCCCTCAGCTTAAAGTACTAAAAATCCACTTAACACAAGAGACTTCATTCCCAGTGGTGTCCTCAGTGCTCTGGGAACAGATGGAAGGTGCCTTCTGTAAGGTCCCCTTTGGTTCATTTCTGTGTATGACTGAAAAAGCTCAGAGCAGTCAGTGGTCCTTTCCACTGTAAATCAGTGGACATAGAGAAAAAGGAGTTTGCATAAGATAAGTAATCAATCAGGTCACTCATTTCTGTATGGATAGTTCTTTACTTCCAGAGAATAAAATCTCTATTTGAATAGGGGTTTCATTTAGAACTAAGAAGGGCTTGAATATTTCTTTGAAGAAGCTCTGCCCATCCTTTTCATTCATTTCTATTAAATCATTCCTGATGTATTGTTGAAATTCAGAGTCAGTAAATAAAAATTTGAGTAATTTTAATAATTGCTTTAATTGATATAATTTTGATCATTTACTTACCTAAATGTCTCAAAGTAAATAATCTACATTAGGTAATTTAATAATCATTAATTTGAATAATTGCTGTAAGCAAAATAAAAATGGGGGAAAGTGCTAAAATCCCTATGGTTTTCACTGTGTTCTTGCATTAAAAAAGAAGGTGATGATTTTAGCATTTTACATTCAAAAAATAAAAGGGGAAGAATCCCACTATAAAAGGCTAAGATATAAACTCCTAAAAACACCTGGTTGCATCTCCTGTGCCCCTTGGTTCCAGAAAGGCATAGAAAGATCAGATTGAACATTTATCATTTGCATACCTTCAAAAAATTAGACCTCTAATTTTTGCAAACAGCCCTTCACTTGATTGAGGGTAGCTGTGAGAGATGCACAGGATTTCCCATTCCATTAATTTCAAAGGTTCAGAATGCTCACAGTCTTGCTGAATATCAGTGCTGAGGCTTTCCTTAGGAATATCTTCAGCTTGTTACCTTTGAAATGAGGAAAACAAAGACGGTGAAAATAGAATCTCTGGGGAATATGGTGTTCCTGTAAATTTTTTTCTGTAGAAAGCTAACCTGCTAAGCAGATAAAACAAATTTCTGGTTTTATTCACTCCCTCCATTCCAATAAAATTAAATTGAAATATTAACATAATCCTGGTGATGGTTAGTAATTAAGCAAGAACCTTGTATCCATGCATTTAGCTGTTATGATGTGCAATTTTTACCTTTGGAATGCAATGTTTGTTCTTCATTCTCATTGTTTTGAATGTCACCAGAATGGTGAGGGAGTCATAGCAGCAACTACAAGAGCTTCCATATGTCTGTCTGTCTGTTTTATTTTTCCCTCTACATTACCAGTGTTTTACAAGTGAGCCTCTTCCCACAAAGAGTGCAGCAAACCATGCAAAATTAAGTGTTGAGTTTTCCACTTTGTCTTTTGTTTAAGTTGCCCTCTGGAAAAATGCAGGACTGGAGGCCTGAAGTCAGACCATTGTTTCACCAATCAGGCCAACAAGCATTTGAGTAAGAAACAATCAGGTTGATTTTGCATTCTTGACCCAAGTCTATTTTGTTTCTTGAACTTTACAGGGGAAAACCCCATTTAAATTACTGTAGGAAAGCAACCTCCACTTGTTAGTTTTTAGTGTGTCTCTGCAGTCTTCCAATTCTGTGTGTGCACTCACAACTTGTTTATTCATGCATTGTCTTCAGAATGAATAGATAGCATGGGAGGGGCATGTGCCTCGAAGTGTTGGCAACAAACTTGCAAAATATTTGGTAGAAACTTTTTTAAAATCTCTCTTCCTTTTCTATTTTTTTCTCTTCACACTGCTGTAGTGGTTGAAACAGATAGAGGGAACAGAAGCTGCACTGACACAGAAGATGTTGGACCTGGAGAATGAAAAGGTAAGGAAAAATAGCTAAAAGTAGAATTCATTTAACTAAAACTCATCTCCAGGGAATGTGCATATATTTCATCCCAGGCAGGTTTGCTGCCTTTCTCCTCTTAAGAGAGATGGCTTCATGGTGAAGTAGGCAAGTGGCTTCTAGAACAATCTATTGCTTATATTCTTTGGGGTGAGACAGAACTTTCAAATCTACATAGAACAAAAGTAGCAAAATATATACAAATCAGGGCACAGAGGCATAACTGGAGAGCACATTAACCAAACAGTGTGAAATTGTCTCTGTGCTTTGTTTGTATTAATTTTTAGGCAGCAGCAGCATCTTTTTGATGTTGGGGTCATGTTAGTGAGAATTGGCAAGGGAATTTCTTTGCTCTCTGGTACTCAGTTTCTGGACAAGCTGTCATGACCTCTTACTCCAGATGACCTTTCTTGCCCCACAGTCTTCATGCCTAAAGACAGAATGTTTTCTCAGAAAGCAGTTCTGTCTTGAAGAACAAACTGACCTTATTTTTCCATATGTTAATTTTAGAAGGAGTGTTTGGTTTCATTGGTTTACCATGCATGCTGTGCTTCACATCTTCAAATGGCTTTCCAAACACTGAGTAATCCTCACCACACCTTTTATAGGTAGATAAATAAGCAGCATTGCATTCATCCTAAAGAATGGGACAATGAGACAGGGAGGTTAAGTGATTTGCCCAGGGCCACTGAAGAAGTGTGTTTAAGCCACAAACAAAGCAAGAAGTGCTCAGACTGTGTTCTCTGTTGAGTGTAACCTGTCATACCAATTGTACTTTAACACTGATAGGATACTTTCCACATTTAGTATTTCTTTATTTTTAAGTCTTTTTGTGGAAAAATACAAAGGCTTGGAGAAGGGAAAGTGGCCACAAATACTAGATTCTTTTGTTAAAAAAATTGAGAAAATGGGGGGTTTATAACCTGATATATTATCTTCCCCCTAAATATTGTGATGTTTTCAAGTCTTACTGTGGATAGCCCTTGCATCTATTTGTTTAGCACAGCAATCTGAGCATCTGCATCCCTAATGATTGACTCAATGAGTTTAGAAATTATATTCTAGCATGAGACTTTTAGAAAGACTGAGTTTAATTGTCCTTGAAACCCGTGTTAAGGGTTTGAGGTCCTATTCTTGTTTCCCTCCCTCTTGCTTTCTGTGGGCAGCTTTTACTCTCCCTTTTGAGGAGTAACATGATGAAGGCAGCTGCATGGCTATTCTGGGGGCTGGTGCTGGCTCTGACCCACTTTATAGTCTCAGACAAGTCAAGCCACCTCTGTGGTGTCAGACACTGTAAGAAAGTCAGGGCCAGGCCTGTCCTTTGCTGTGCACTCCCAGTGCATGCTGGTGTTCCATCCTGGCCAACAGCCTTGTGCTTGCTGTGATCCCTCCATGTCAGAAAATGAGACACCTGGGTAGTCATGGTGGGATTCAGCTGCATAAACACGATGTCTAACACCATATCCCATTCTCCAGAGCTCTGAACTCAGAATTCTGGACTCAGAGTTCTGGAGAAAGCTACAGAGGGCTGAGAAATACATCCTACAGGACTTCCCCATCAGGACCAGAAGCATATTTAGAATATGCTGGAGCAGCACATTCTAAAATGTCTGTCATAGCAATAGATGCCCATCTGTTGTCAACCAAATTCCAGCCCCAAGATCAAGGCCTGATTTAAATTTCGGGTTTGCCTTCAATACTAATTAATAGGTAAATAAAAGAACTCCAAGTTTGCAAAATAAATTAATAAATATTATACTTCTTATACAGAGAACAAATAGCACCTTGTTCTCTGAATCCTCTAACACTGGTTTTATCTACTTTCACCAGTTCTACACTAACAATTGACAGAAAAGTTGTCAGGAGTCCACATATATGACTGAAGGCAAAATTTTGCCAAGTCAGTGACTTTGACACAATTCCATATACAGTAAAACTAACCAAAGTATCAATATCTGAATTTTTAAATACTGTTAATAAAAGCTGCAATTAGTGATCTTAAGAACCCTATATATTTAATTCTGTATTTATTCAATATATTGAGGAAATGCAAAAGTTTGTTGATCAGGAAAAAGAATGACAGAAAATATCAAATTCAGTCAAAGGGCTTTTCTTCTTTTTGTTCTACTACTAATTCTTTTGAGTGTGAAAATTCATTTAGAAGGAAAAGATAATAACTAATTTATGTTCTACTTACTATCATTGAATCTGGTCTAGGGAAAGGTGTCCCTGCCTGTGGCAGGGGGGTTGGATGAAGATGATCTCTGAGGCCCCTTCCAACCCAAACCATTCTATGATTCTGTGATTTCAAACACTCTAAAGGCTTAACTAATCAGGCAACCATTTGAATGCCCACAACTTGCTATCCAAACATTATATTTTGGATACTGAGTTCCACTGAAACCCCAGTCTATGGGGTTTATGTATATTAACTCTGAGAGTTGAGTTCAATTTTTAAGAACAAAAGTAAACAATCTCTGTAAGTCTTAGGTATCTTGAAAACTTCTTCAGCTAGTCACTCAGCCTCTCTGGGCATCACTTCACCTGTTTCAAGTTGGCCTCCTGGCTGTACAAGCTGAGGACTGAGTTGTTACTTCAGCTTCAGTAACACATCATGGGGTGGTGCTGCAGAATCCAGCCCTGCATGTTTGGGTTTCCTCCCTGGAAGAACAGATCAGGCAACAGCAATTAGGGCTTGCCCCATGATTTCCTTAAGGGTAATACTTCCATGAGATATTTTCATAAATATCTGGTTTCCCTTTCCCCTCCCTTGGCCTGCCCTGTGCAAGTCACAGCTGTTGGACCACATGCATGTACATCCCCCCTCACCTTTTGCTGCTCCGTGCACCTCTGTCAGGTCCAGGCAGGTTTGTACACTGGTGTAGAGGTCAATGCTTTCTAGGAATAACTTGTTAATATGATACACATATCTGAAGTGCTAATCTTGTAAATTTGGTATTCCAAATATCCTCAGGATGAACGTGGTCATTTGCTATGGGTTTTCTTTTGTTTTCAAGTGGAAAGCTTGCATAAAAATGATGGCATTTATGATTCTTCATGAATTAGGATAAAGAACAAACACTCCCTTGTTTTTATTATTGCTCAGGACCTGTTCAGTAAACAGAAGGGTTATTTAGAGGAAGAACTCGACTACAGGAAGCAAGCTCTGGACCAGGCATACATGGTAGGAAAAGAACAGTCATTAAATTTTTCTGTTTGAACAGATTTGATAAAATGCAGGGTTTGGTGGTTTTCTTCTTTTAATTATAAATAGGGCTCTTTTTTACTTTATTTTTTTTTCTTGCCAGACTAGAAATCACCTATTTCTTAAATAAAAGTTTAGGAAATTAATTATAGTACTTACAAGTGTAACATTTTTGCATTGCATTCTTTATTCTATGATACACAAACATCTTGTTGGTACATCTGGAATGGGAAAAGCTGGTTTATGTATGAACAAAACCATGACTGCTAAAATACACCAGAAATTTCTTTAGAACCTTTCCAATATTTCTTTTCCTGAAGCATTTGTAAGTATTACTGCTGCTAACCTACCCTAAATCAGGAATGCCTGTTCTTCCTATGTGATTCCTTCCCGTGCTATCCTATCCAACCTTACCCTTCCTTGTTTTCAAAAGGGAAGCTGCAACCTTGCCTTTTCTCAGGCTAAACAATGATTAGGAATTATCCAGGAATTGGTAACACTGCACGCACAACTTTGCTAATAGTGAGATATTGGGAAATCAAAATATCATGTCTTGAAGCACTATTAGTACATTGTAAATGTTTCTTATGTGGAAAATGTATTCAGAGAAGAAGCAAGGTCTAGTGCTCAGAGCAGATAACAGAGATAAAAGCAAGCAGGCACTATTTCTAGCACTGTGACCTTGGGCAAGCCATTTAACCTCTCTATGCAGCTGTTTGTGCATCACTAATATGGATGGAATTACCTACCTCACAAAGGTGTTACGAGGGCCAAAGCGATGTGGTCAGGTGCTCTTGATCCAAATATTGTCAGCCTGGATGCTGGTTTTTGATAGGATTGTACTGACCCCAGTAATCAGGGAAACACTGCCATGATTCCGTTCTTTCCTCTTGGGAGTACAGTTCTCCATGTGAAAGTGAAGTTCTCCTGTGTTCTCTGCTTTGCAAAGTACTGCAGTTTTGGTCAGTGCCTGAGAGTCGTGTAGGGAGTCTGGCAGACAGCAAGAGACGGATGAGGGATTAGTGTATACAAGTGTTCCTCCCTTCATTGCTTATGGCAACTTGGAACTAAGCCAGTGACGTAGACTCTGAGCCATGGATGTCAGGTCACTAGGGCCAGAGCGAGGGACAGCAAGATTTCTGTTCAGTTTTTCCTTTGGTCTTTTTATTTTATAGGATGGCTTCACAATTCAGTTGCAGTTGAGGGAAATCTTCTAATTAAATTTGTAGTGTTCAACATCAGGATTTGGAGCTTTATCAGGTGTTGAATGCAGACCTATCTTGTGAATCTTTCTGAAATGGAAGAATCAATGATTTGCTAGGAGGGGACCCATCTGCTGGGTGTCCATCGGTGCCGGGAGGCTGCGTGCACTCTGTGTGGAATGCTCCTCACTGCTCGCGCTTGCTGCTTTCTGTCCGCCCGTCCGTGTCCATGCCGCCCTCCTGCCTTAGCCCTCGCTTGCAAGCCTTCCCCTCTAGCTGTCGGTGGGTCGTTTGCTCGCTGGATTCAAACGCCAGCCTGTCTGTGTGTGATTTGGGTTGCACTAGAAAATCCAGGAGCTGGAGGCCACGCTGTATAACGCCCTGCAGCAGGACCCGGGCAGGCGGGCCAGCGAGTCGCTGACGGAAGCGCAGCGGGAGGATTTGCGAGCGGCGGTGGAGAAGGTGCGGCGGCAGATCCTGAGGCAGAGCCGGGAGTTTGACAGCCAGATCTTGCACGAGAGGATGGAGCTGCTGCAGCAGGCCCAGCAGGTAACCCCAGTTCTCCCTCCTCCCCCTCGGTGTTGGTGTTACCTCTGTGGTGGCCGCCACTGCCCGTACGACAGCATCGCTTCACCCCCACCTCGTGGAGTTCTGTTCGGTCTGGTCTCTGTACTGCTCCCGTGCCAAGGAGCCATGTGGTGTCAGGACCTGGTTGTGCTGGGCATGGTGCACACACAGAACAAGTCACTGTCTCACCACTGGTGCTGTTGCACAACCTTTCATGTGTGAGCAACCACACGGTCTTCCAGAGGACTCCAAGGGGTGCTTGTCACAAGTTTAGGGCCTAAATTAGAAAGAGTCAGAATGGAAGGCTGTTAGAGTTGAAAAGAGGAAAGGCAGAACCAGTAGTTACAGGAATCCAAGTTTTTTACTTTCCCCCCTTTTTATTTATTTTAGCTATTTGTGAAATCTTTTAAACAAAATAAAAAGATGAAGGCAAAGGGAGTCTTTTAAGGGGCCATTTACAAGCTTTCACGCCTTTAAATTCATTCAGAAAAGTCTTGTCTGTCCAAAGTGCTTCCTTAAGCAAAGTCATTGAAAACTTGAATTTGGTGAGGTCCTGGCCTATAGAAGTGTGGTAATTATTTAGTACTGGTAGCGTTGCTAATGTTTCTCTGCAAATATTCAGTGAAAGAAGAGAGCTTCCTGTGTCAGGCAGGGTGTTAATTACTACAGCAGAAATAATTGTTTCCAAGGACTTTGGTTCTCCTTTATAGTAGACTCTGGAACTTGCAGGCAGATATCTTAGATTTTGAGGACTGATTAGCTACTTTCTGTGCAAGGCTGAAATCACATATTGTAAATGCCAAAATATGCTATGCAGATGTGTCCAGAACATTGTTGCCATTTCAGGTGCTGATTCAGGTGCTGGGGCAAGAACTGCTTTTAGTTCAAGCCTCTCTCTATTCAAGATGGTTTTGCATGAAACAGATGTAATGTGACCCAGCACTGCTGTGATCATCCCCTGTCATCCTGCAGTGGTGGGAAGTGCTTGTGGTGGCAGTGCTAGACCTGACCTCTGAGTTCCAAGAAGTTTCCTTTCTCTACTCCTTGACTCTGTTCTCTTGGTTTGGAATGTGTAACACTGAGAGCAGGAAAGGAACTTGTTTACTGGATGTCCTTCCAACCCAAACCATAGCAACCTATTTTTAGTCATCAGCAATGGTGCACAGAAAGCTGGAGAAGGTGGGTACCAGCTGGCACTAAAACTGCCAGAAAGGGAGAGTAGTAGAGTATATATTAAATGGGGTAAATAAGGATGGAGCCAGAAGTTATTAGTTTAATGTTATTAGTGTAGCTGAAAATTAGTGAGAATGGAAGTTTTTGCTAGTCTCTTAGGCAGTCCAATTTCCTAGCCAGACTGTTGGTGTTTTACTCAGAACAGTAACACAGTGCTTTTCAGTTGGGTAAATATTGTTTGTCAATGACATTTAATGGGTATGAATGACATTATGTGTTGAGTAATACCTCTACACCTAAATAATTGACAATTTCAGATTTTAATGTCAGACTAGATATAGTTTGGTACTTTTCTTTCACCAGGAATGTGGTTTGACAGTGTTTGAAGGTCTGCTATTGGCTAAAAAATAGGTGTAGATTTGTAAAGTGAAATAGTTGTTTCAGAGAATTCAAAATCCATATTTTAGGCATATTCCGTTTAATTTAGATCTTGTTCCAACTTGTTCCATGGTCTGCTTTCTATCAATTAGAGCACTTTATATGCACATCTGGAGCACATCTCCTGTTAGTCCAGTTCATGTATTCACAGATTGCTTCACAACATAAGGTTAAATATGATGAGTGCCTAGGAAAACAAAAATGCATAAACATAGCTTCATTAGCCATGGATGTTTATGTACCTGTCTCCAGATCCATTTTACAGGATGTCATTAGAATTTCGTGTTGTGCCCATCTCATTAGACATGTTAATGTTACAGCCCTGCAGGACATGTTAAACTGAATTCCACTGCTTAATAAGCAGCTAAGTATTTTAGTCATCTATTTTTAACACACACACATATGCCCTTCCCCCACACACATACCCTATTAAACAGTAAAAACAAAGGCAAAGATGCTAGTTAATTTGCCTGGGATATTGGAGGGCTAATTCTCACTGGATTACTTTCATCTCAGTAGCAAATGACAGAAGCTGAATGTTACACAAATGAAACCACACTTGTGCTGGCAGAATCCTAATGAATGGATGAAGCTGCACTAAGTAAAGTACATCTCTGATAAGTCCCCTCCTTTCCTCATATATTTATGTCCAGGAGTTTTGCTGACACTGTGACATCAGCAAGCACCCACTGCACTTTGTTCTGCCAAAACTGTAGTCTGGACCTGGTCATATTTTACAGTCTGCAGTGGCTCTGCAGTATGTGCAATATTTCTTCCTCTGCTGAAGTGGAGGTTACAGAGGATGGATGACAGGACAACATGATGGACCTGCAAGGCTTGATACAGAGTCTCCTTGTTGTAAACACCCTCAAACTTTCCTTGAAACAGAAACCATGTACTAAAGACTCCAAATTGCATGAAACTTTGAAATTTCAATCACTTCAGAAGGCCTGATTCTTTGCTTCCATTACCTTCTAGTCTGCCTCATACAAGGGCTTCAAAAGCACAACTGTGCTTATCTGGCAAGCTGGCAACAACCTTCTCTGAGTCAGAGTTTCTGTGTCATAGAGTGGGGGTTCAAGGAGATATGATGATGAGGAAGGAGTTCCCTCCTGCCTGTAAATGTTCCTTGACCATATGTGCAGGGTGCAGAAATGGTAAGGCATGTGCTGAATGCTATACAGGTCTTCATTACAGATTATTGCTTCATGCAGGGACTTTGAGGATTTAGTGTGTGGGGTGCTGGTTTTGCAGAGCTGGTGAATGTCCTTCCTGGGGAATGACTGTCTGAAAGGGACAGGGATGGGCATAAGGAAATGGGTAAATGGCCACCCAGGTGTGAGCCTGGGCTGCTTTATGTGTTCTTCTTTGACCAGATGTAAAGCTTGAGTTCTTAGCCACTGGGTATTGACTTTGTTCCAGTGAAATAAATATATTTTAGGGTGTTAAACTCTGTATTCCATTGGTAGGTCTGTTCTTCTTGGGCACATGCAGCCCCACATTATTATTGTTCATTAGTATATAAATGGAACCATTCATGTATACCCATTGTGATTAAGGAAACCAGGCCTCTGTGGAGCCAAATTAGACAGGCTGTGTGATTAGATCTGCCTGCTATGGCACACAACACTTTTATTAAATCCAGAGTGCAACATGCATGTCTGGGGGTCAGATCCTCAGCTGAAGCATGTTGGCAGTACTCCCTTTAAGTCGGAGAGAGTGCTCTGATTTACACCATCCTCTCTATTTGGAGGAGGTAGAACTTGTTAATTAAAAATCTGTCATGAGCAGCTTGTGATATTTGCTTCCAGCAATAGGGCATGTGCAGTTCAGCCACTGCTCCTGCAGATATTGCCATCAAAAAGTCTCATTGTGCTACACTGCTATTACGAGCTTTTGCAAATCAGTGTCTGGTTTATTTTTAGCAGGACTTCATTTAAAAGTAACATTTGTGCTCTAGTCAGTGCAGTGGCATGACTTTCCTGCTTTTTTTTTTTTTTTGAAAATATGAAGGTCATTACTAGCAGGTTCTGTTAGGAAGAGTAATTTTTCATGTATACACTTTAAATCATTTCTAGAGTGAGAGAAAAATGTGTTGTGCAGCTATAAAACCCATCTCTGAGAAAAGATATTTTAAACAGAGCAATGCAACATGAAGTAGTGATATCAACTTCCTAATTAAGCAAAGTCCAAAAAAAAAAACCCCAAAAAACCTCAATCAAAAAAACAACAGCAGCGCAAAAAATCCCAGTACAGAAAATCCACACAGCATTGTGGTTAGTTCACCTTAAAAATATATTTTAGTCGTCTTATCTTCTAAAACTAGTAAATATTTAAATGTCAAATTATGCTTTATATAAATCAAACAAATTGAAAACCAAAATATATTCCTGTTGGTTTTACTGTAGCTGCTTCTGGAGTATGAAACTGGCAAAAGTTATCAGAAGCAGGCTCTAAATTAGGATAGATTTATTCAAATTGCACTGTTGGCAGTATTCAAACATGAAGAAAATTTATAATAGAAATATAATTTATTCTGATTTCATCTGAAGTTATTTTAAATCCAAAGATAAGATAGAAAATCCTTGAAGGATAGCAGATTGGCACACACTCAGTCCCAAAAATGGTTGCTGACAGTCAGAAGGTATATGAAAGACAGAATTTATTATGTAGTCCAATAATTTCCCAGAGCAGTCTTATCTTTGTATAAAATTGTGAGAAAAAAAGAAAGATAAAAGATATGTTAGTTCATTATATCATCAAAAAGTTGCACTGTAGCACTGTACTAAGCTGAGTGTATTTTATTCTAACTTGAGTTGTGTGAAGCTCAGTTTTACAGAGTAAAAGAAATCATTACTTCAGTTGTAGACTTAAATATAATACATCTATGGACTGCTGAAGTCATCTAATTCCAGCTTTAAATTGTTGGAATATAGCTGTAAAAATTTTAAATAAATGTTCTTTAAACTAGGGCGTTTACTCCCATGACCAGATTGGATTATTCAACAGTAAAAAGAGCAGAAATCACCAGTTTATTTGGGTTTTTTACTAGAGGAAGGCAAAGCTTTAGGGCAGAGCAGGTGCTGACCTGCACAGGTCAGTCACTGCCATAGAGAAGGATTCTTTTTATGGACACCGAGGAAAAGTCAGAAGCAACAATGTCTTTTTCATCCTGAAATGTCAAAATACTGCTTGAAGTTTAATTTAACAAACTAATTTTCTGCACTGAGTTTCTTAATTCTTTTTTCTGACCAGCAGTTTTTTCTGAGGGCACAGTTCTTCTGGCTTAAAGGCCAAACAAAACTATGGTAAATGCCTTTGCTCCATGAGCTCTTCCTGCTCTCTTGTATATGGACAACTTTTTAGTGCTGGGAGAGTAGTTTATTTACAAATCCTTAGGGCTGGATGTCACCATATCTATATAATCATATTGTCTTAACCATTTATAATATATATTTCTCTGGAGAAGGGGGTGGTTGGTGTTTGTTTCTCACCCCTGGAGAATTATTAAGGTTTAATGTCTGATGGGAAGGCTTTTGGGGGAGGGGGAGGAGGATGCTGTGCTCAGTGTACCTCATTGATGGGCACAAGGAGGTGTTGTCTTAAATGTGCCCTCTTTGCACGGTGCTTTGTGACAGAGGGGACAAGATAAACACAGCCCATCCTCTGCCATGTTGCCTTGTGCCAGAGAGGCTTCCTTGGACAAAAACTTCCAGCTTGTCACACAGTTTATCAATTAGGTAGAAGTATTACTAAGAACCTTGCTGTAATAATAACTGGAGAGGCTCAGATAATTTTCCTCCAAATCTACATAGATTTAATGATTTAATGTTTTTATTTTAAATCTGAAATGTTAAGGTGCTAGCTGTTTGCATAAAATATGAAGAGGTATGTATAGGATAACCACTGATTTCTTTTTTCTTTCCTTAGTATTAGTGTTCTGTACTTTGTTGTTTAAAATGTAATAGATTACTGTTGACAGTGCAATTTTTATATTCATGAATTGCTCTTAAAAGCATCTGGTACCACAGCTGTATAACTGTCATCAATATTCATCAAGGACATCATGGCTAGACTAATCATAGCTGACCTGTGGTATTGATTTGTCATGCAGGAGTGAACATGGAGCTTTCAGGGCATTATTGCTGCCATAATGACAATATCACAATAAACTCCTGTGATTTCCCACAGCTGACATGCATGGCAGATGAGAGTTAACTTTAGTAATTCCTATATGTTCATCTTACAGTGTTGCCTTGTGTATGTTTTCTTTATATAGTCTTCAACTATGTCTGCTTTGCTGATTGCCTGGGTGATGCTACTTGTCTGAATAAGTGGTGATAGCAGGACTGCTGTAATACCTAAAAAAATATAACTGAAAAGTCTGCTCTCTTTGTCCTAAACAAGGTGTGATTGAGATTCTACTCAAAGCAAGAGCAATTGTATGCCTTGCAATAATATTAGTATCAGGAAAACTCTTATCTGAAATTTGTATTCTGAAATCCTCTCATCTGAATTCCTGAATACCCTGTTTCTTAGGAAAAGCCAGGGGAACTGAGGAAGGCAAGTCTAAAAAAGAAAGTGTGTGAAGTTTGTTACAGAAGTTAAGGATAAGTGTATTTTCATATGCACAATGCATACATTTATCATTATAATTATCTACATGGGAATTTGTTATTTAAATATCTGAATGTAAAATAATCTAAATTTAAGGCTAAATAAATATTACATTATGCTTCTGGGTTTTTTTTTCTGCCTGATAATGTGTCTAGGCTGTCACAGAGTCAGTTTTAAGAGTTTTTTCTTCTTAGCTCACATAGACTTAGCATAGGCCTTCTGTGTAAATATAAATCTAGTATGGCATAAATTATTGGTTTTCCCTAATGAAAAGCAATAGGACTGTTGATTCTTCTGTTAGATATCAATGTATGTGTTTGCATAAATTAAAAGATTCTCAGTGTTAAAAAAGATGGATCAAGTTAACTAATAAATACTACATAAGTATAGTAATTTGTATCAGATTATATCAGATAATTATTTGGGGCTGAATACACTTATAAAATTCACTGGTTTACTGCTACAGATGGGACTGAATACATATGCTGAGAATGCATCAGTGCAGCTGCTAAAAGGTTCATTCTCCTCAGAAAGGCAAATAAAGAAACTACAAATGCATAATAAAGATTAAAAAGAACAATTCTCCTACGTCACTAACTATTAATTGGATTATAATGGTTGAGACTGCAGAACACAGAAAAACAGGAAATTTTTACATGCTGTGCAAACAAAATCATGGTGAGAATCAGAGAGGTTCAGTATATCCAAAATTATCTAGGATTATCATATCCAACTGGCTGAAATTTACATTAAGTTTTCATTCGTAAAGTAAAATAAGATGTCAACAAAACCACCTTAAGCTAATGGTGTTGCAGCAGTGGTTTTGTTTCCTTATAACCATCATGCAAAATCACGTTCTAGGAATATGGGATTAAAGGGAACATTTGGATTTCTAAATACAAACCCCTTCCAGTAGCAGATCCAATAGCTTGAGTAATGCTTGTGACAATTGCCTATGCAAATTGTATTGTTAAAACACTACAGGCTTTTAAACAGCTGTTAAAATGCATTAGATTTCAAAAAAGCCCAAGAAAAGAATGTGTTTATCCATCACCTTAGTGATTTGAATAATAGCTAAAGGCAAGTCAGTTTATATTTATCTTTGTTTAAATTTATACATGTAACATAGTTATGCCGTTCACACTACTAAAAATCTTACATACCTGTGTCTTAACAGTGATGAGAATCTTCTTAAAATAATGATACAATGAAACAATATTGATTCTTCCCTCTGTCAGATTGATAAAATATTTCCCATGCTAAATTCTGCTGCAGAATAAGATACCTTCTTGATCATAAAATGGCTTTGGAGATTTTAAACATGGTTCATGAGAGATACAGTCCTTCCATGGTGTCTATCCTGTGAATGTACATTAACCTGAACCTTTCCAACATTTCAGGGCCAGGCTCTAAGCAGCTTAGCAAATCCTTCTTTGTCTGCTCTGTGCTAAAATTATCAAATTGTTTTCTTGGATTTGCTGGTGAATGTAAATCCAATAAGAGCGTGTCACAGGAACCATTAAGGTGATTTCTGACCCCCCTGATGAGTATATGCCTGTGTTTTCACAAGTACAGGTGCATGGCAAGGAGCATATTTTGCAGCTAGATTAATTGATCTCCTTGGTGTTGCTGTCTTTAAAACAGTACATTCATATGGATGGGTTCTACCTACTTACTTAGGAAACAAGAACAACAGTTCTGCAGTTTGACACCTAAATGAAGGATGATGTGGTCATCGTTGTGTGAAAGATGAAATTTGTCACAAAAGTTCTTCTGATAGATTTTTCCCTATTTCACAAAGCTCCTTGAGGATTTGAAGCAATCCAAGATGCTGGTTCAGGACTGTGAATGTCTGACTATGGGTGAATTGGAGAGGACAGAAGGCTTGGATGAAGAAGTCTGTGTCATCTAGCCTGCATCACTATCCAGTAGAGGGAAAATGCAGTAATTCTCAGAGTCTATGTTTGCAACTAAAAAGGCAGCTGGGACATCAAGTAAAGTAAAAAAACCAGAATCTGTGAAAGACACCATGTAATTATAGAGTGACACACTCCATTTCTCATCAGAACTTGAGGTAGTTTGAAAGACAAGTTTAATCAGATGAGGAAGTGCACACATTTTGGTTTCTTAGGGGAGGAAATCTCAACCTGGCATTTTAAAGCAGTGGGGCACTTCAGTACATCTCAGATCAATTTCCTTTGTCTGCATTGCTGTGATTTCTCCCGTGTCTAACTCTCAAATTTATGAGAAATCATTACTGTGTTGATATGTTGCCTCCAGTATAAAAATGATAGCTCTGTGACTGCAATCCTGGGCTCACTGATCTCAGTCTTAGCATTTCCATTTTTTTCAGGGCTCCTTTATAAGGGGCATTTTATTAATGGGAATGGTACTTAATGTAGACAGATTGCTATTATAACACAAGCTGGGCACACATACTTCATGTGTTCTGTATGGGAATGCCATTAACCTTCTTTTTTTTAATGGAGCAATATTTTCCTTTTGGCTAAACCACAAGCTGAGTCTTCTAAGCCTGTGTTACTGAAATATCTCTATTAGTGAAAGTAGAGTAATCTTTCCAGGCACACATCCACCATCATGCTGCTTGCATTTTGCATAAACTTCAGTTCCTCAGACTTCCCAGAGATGTGGCTTGAGGTTGTAGTACAGCTGCAGGAACCAAAGCATGCTACAGATTACAGAAATTTGCCTTTTGAAATCAGTACCTGGCTGATTCTCCACTGGAAGTGTACTAATATGACTTCATTGGACTCTTTGTCTTCAATTCAGTCTTAAATACTGTTTTGTCCATCTTGTTGCACCCTTCTACAAGGGAGTAATAATCAATCTGCACCCAGGGTTATCTAGCCTCTTGCTGAGTTTGGATTATTGTCCAAATTGATTATTGCCATTACTCCCTTGTATGAGGAGGGTGCAGCAAGGGTGCTGGAAATTTTCCAGGTATCAGGAAAACTGAGCTGTAGGTGCAGAGACACTGATTGGCCCCACCAAGGCCAGTTCAGACATCATACTGCCTATAAAGCAATGCTCCCAGCAAACTTAGACACTCCCACTCTGTAGGAAGGTCAGACCTGCTGGGAGTAGGAGTTTGTAGTCTGATCTTGGTGTCTCAGTCCTCTGCTACTTGAGGAAGGAAGAGCTGCCTTGTCTTAATTTCCCTGGCAGTACTGGAAGGCACTTGCCATCCAAGTTTACCAAAGAGAATTGTTTAAGTGAGTCACTGCAGTTCAAGAAGTGGATCCTTTTTCCCAGAAAAATGAAGTTTCCATCATGAGGTGAAAGGAAATGGAGGGTTATGAGAATTTATGAGAAATCTTCTGCTGAACAGAAAGTCAAATTTCTTGCTTTTGGAGTAGTTTGACAGCCCTTTATGTTTGGGATCTCTCCAGGAATTAAATTGGAGAGGCCTGCAGTCAGTGAACATATAATTTATATAACTGTGGTTGACTGATGGTGAACTTCCCTCTTGTGACTCCGTTAGTAACATAATGTAATATGCAGTGCCTGCCACGTTAGGGGCAGTCTTTGCATTACAGATTTCCAAAGGAAAAGTGCACTTTAGCTGCCTGACCCTTCTGGGTGCTCCCTCCCTTACCTAATTGTCAGCATTTTTAGGCTGTTACATCTGCGCCTCCTGCCTTTGTAGATGTGCTCATGCCTAACTACCATTAAGACAATCTTTATAACGCTTTGAAGTCTGTCCACATCGCGGTTCAGTGATGAGTAAGGCATCTTCAGCCTCCTGTTTCCGCGGCCGTGCGGCAGAGGGTGGGAGCTGAGCGCGGCCAGCAGAGCCCTCTGCCGATGGCTCCGCGCAGGCAGCGCCCGCGGGCCCGGCTCCTCGGCAGCGCTCCCCGAAGGGGCACCGAGCTTCGCTGCTCCTGGAGGAGTCATTTACTGACCCAGGAGGCGCCTGCCGGACTGAAACGGGGCTTGCCCAACCCTCCTTCCAAACCCGGGGAAGCTCCGTGCAGGTGGAGGCAGTTACAGGGAGTGTTTGCAAAGGTACCATCCATCATCAGGAGCTTTTGTGATGGGATTTTATTTACTGCTGTTAAACAATCAATGACAGATAAGTGTTCGTTATTTTGGCAGGCTGGTTTTGAATGCAGGTGAGGTGGACAGTGTTGGGAATCTGTCCCTTATGTTTACACTCCTCTCTTCCACGGTTGCATTCCCATTGCCCTGTTTTTACCTGACTGTGGCTCTTTTCCTACAGTAATTCCGTTGTATGGCCCCAGGATTTGACAACACGGGGTTGTTCTCATGAGTCCTGTCAGTCCCAAAAAGGTGCACTCGTGTGCCTGAGGGGCAGCTCTTATCTGAAGAACACAGGATTTGCTAGAACCCAGCCTGGCACGGCTCTACATTGCCCCTAATCCTCGCTCTGACTGGGACCAAGCTGGGGACTCTAAAGGAAACACAGACACTGCTGGATTCAGGCTGCCTATCCATCTCTTCTATCCCTCTCTTCTTAAAAAAGGAATTAAAGAGAAGAACAGTCTGTGGCTTTCTTTTCAGCTGAGACTTACCAAAGTTCTGAGAGCAAAATAGAGTCAATTTTGTTGCTTCCTTGTATTTTTTGTGCTGTTGAAAATATACTGGATTTACTCTGCAAGGTTCCTGCAAACCATGCCATGGATAGAGCTGAATGCATCTTTTATGGCACAATTGTTACAACTCTATACCACACAGCAGGAAAAGCTCAATTTAATGATCATCAATTTATACCCTGAAGCATAAAAGCAGGTAGAATTTCATGATAACAATGAAATAGTTCTGTGTCATTTGTTGTCACAGTCACACTTTTGCAAACATAAACAAATCAGAATATACTGAAAGCATCTAATTAAGTGTTGAAATCTGAGAGCGAGTCCAGAGCTTCTTGATTGGTAATTCTTGCAAATGAAAGGAACTGTAGATAAAGATATAAAGGCTTATGCTGAATCTCAAACAGTCTTGCCTTGGTCTTAATTGGTATCTCTAACTTTTGTGTAATTTCCTTCCTGTGTAATTAAATATAGCCTTTAACTGATGATCACATCTTGCTACTTCTAGAAGATACGTTTTTATTACAGTTACAATTATTATCTTACATGTATTTTTTAAAGTTGTATTTTGGAAATTGTTATCTTTCTCATCAAGATAATGCAGTAAATGCAGTAAATGTAGATAGGTACAATAGGGGAAAATTATTCTTTTTATGTGTTAAATACTCTACACAAGGGTAAATTTGTTGGTTTTTTTTTTCCAGCCAATACATTGCATATACATGGATTTATTTTTAAGGATTTTTCTACAGTTAAATAGAAATAAATGATCAAATCAGATTTTCCAGGATATATTAATAGCTGAACTAGGCTGGTTATCTTCCAGTGCTGTCCCTGAGCAATCAGAGTATATTCATGGGAATAGCTGCACCCACTTCATCCTCCTGGATAATCCTCCAGGGGAAAGCCAGTAAACAACTAGGAGCAAACAACCCCAAGCTTTGATACCTGATGAACAATTCCAGCCCAAGGCTGTATTTTAAAACAAATTTTGACCTGTCTAGATTCAAACTCTTTAATTTCTGCAGCAAAGAAATTAGTTACAAAATTTTACTCATTTGCAGAAGTATTCTGTCACGATGATTTCTGCTCATATAAGAGGAACTCAAGCTGTTTAAACAACCTGCCTTCAGCATCTTGCCCTCTGGGGGAGGTCTGGAGCAGCTCTGTGTGCACATTTCTGCCCTGCTGGCTGTTTCCAGCCTGTGCAGTGCAGCTGCAGTGCCCTGGCCCCCTGCCAGCCCAGCCCAGCCCCATGCCTGTTATCAAAACCTTCCCAGGCACAGTTCAGTCTGAGAGGTGATAAGCACCACAGCAAGCAGGGACAGCACAAAGTGGCCAGGACTGAGCAGTGGATTCTAGCACACAATCAGGTAATCAAGCCCCATGGCACGAACAGGAGCCTGCTGATTACTGGCTGAACAACACAAAGAGCTGTAAATTCAATCTAGTACATTCCAGTAGAATCTGTTGTCATCCCAAACCCTCTGGGCCCCAAACAGAACTGGGCACCAAACAGAACTGCTGGGGTTTCACCCCTCCTGCAGCCAAGCCCCACACAGCCACTCCCTCCCTCTCTCCCTCCCTCACCAGCAGGATCAGGAGAGAACTGGAAGAGTAAAGTAGAAAACTCACGGGTTGAGATAAAGACACTTTGATAGGGAAAGCAAAAGCCGCGTAGAGAAGCCAAACAAAACAATAAATTATTTCACCACTTCCCATGTGCAGGCAGGTGTTCAGCCATCTCCAGGAGAGCAGGGCCCATCACATGCAACAGGGACTTGGGGAGACAAATGCCACCATTCCAAAT
>VZRX01004910.1:256832-304101 GCA_013398075.1 Notiomystis cincta | reverse complement strand
AAAATATATAAATATAACTACAAGCATATCACAAATATAGCACCAGAAATGAGTTCCTGAATTAACTGTAAGATAAAAAAAACACACAAAAGGCTAGAAGGAGTCAACTGAGGACAACATGAAGGAGACAAGCAATGAGCTATGCTTCTTACAATTTCCCTTCCTTCAACAGCAGATTTCTGGTGTATTTCATTGCTATGAAAATTCTCAATTCTCTCAAAAAACACTTCCATGTGGAAGACAAGACATCTGGTTAAAAGTTTCTTCTTAAAAATATAAATCTATTCCCTCCTTTTGAAGCAGCAATGAAGGAGACCATCATTATTTAAGTTAAGGCCAGAGCCTGTTCACTGATAGGAAACAAGGAAAAGGGAGGGCAGCGCCCTTCATCTACTCACCACCTGCTCCTACTCGAACCTCATGCAGTCCAGCAGTAGTTTTTATCCACTGCAAACTCCAGTAATTGCAAGAACATTACAAAAATTACGGTATTACAAATATTAATTAAAATAGCACCTTAGTTACTCAGAAGAGATTCCATCCAGTTACTTATTTTCTTTCTGTTCATATAGAAGGATTATACACTTGAGAACAAAGTTAATTAACTTCAAGGTCTTTACCAATTATTATTTTTTTTATTTCAGATAAAGAAGTGAAGACATTTTTATTAAAAAAAATATATGGGCACTGAGTATTTCCAATAAAATAAGTCACGTAAGTCTGCTTTAATGAATTAATAGATATATTGTTTGCTACACCAGAAGATATCTAATTTCCCTCTCATTTCCTTCAGACATTAAATAAAAATATCTAAATTGAATACCAGAGCTAGTTTAGTTAAAAATAAGGTTTACAGACATGGACTCATTCCTGTCACGTAAGTTTTATTTCCCTTAATTACACTGATTAACGTTGCCCCCAAAATGAGGCAGAGGAAGATGTAAAATACTCTATAACATGGAAAAATTCCTGTGCTTGCATGTCACTTTTCTAGAAATATATATTTGCTGCTCTCCACACATGAGATTTACAGCATTGCTTCACAATGCTGACACACATGCATACAATCAGCTTCTTAATGAAAATTAAAGCAAACAAGACTAAGATCCAAACTAGCCCTTGGAGACTTTCAGTTAATACACCATCCATTAGCATCTGTTTCGTTGCATGATGCAGACCTCCAGATTAGAGCAACATTAATAACTGTCACACACTGAGACATTTACATGAGTTTCTATACTGAAACCACAATGCACAGTGCAACCCCAGGTGATACATCTGGCCTTTACCATCATATAAAAGTAATTCAATTTGGGAAAGAACCCAGCCTACAACTGATGATTTAAAATCCTTGGCACTTTCTACTCAGTATTACTTCAGTTTAGATGCATTGAAAGTAACCCAGGATTGGGTGCTCCTTTAAAATTCTCCTTTTACCAACACCTCCTCATAGGCAACTAAGCTTTCTTTGTTTTAATTGGGAAATTAATGTGTTCTATTAAAAAAGAAAAAATTAAAAAAGGTAGAAATTTGGTGTATTACAAGGTAGTTAAATTCAGCCAAGAATGTCACTTGAGTACTTCTGTGTCATCAAGACTTGTTGATCAGGTTAGCATCTGCTGCCACATGCCTTGCTCCTAACCCTCTCACTCCCGCAGAGACTGGAACCCTGAGGAAGCAGCACAGGTGTCAGAAGAAAAACCTCAGCACAGAAGGACAGCACTGTGTGTTTGAGCAAGCAAATGTGCTGTGCCTGCTGCTTTCCTCTCCATCCTGCTGGCTGGGGAGTGGCAGTGACCGAGGAAGGGCTCACTCACCATCCCCAATCCCACAGCAAAGCTCACACGTGTGACAAGAGAACAAAATGGCCTGTGGGGGGCATAAAGGAACTCTATGTCCTTGCAGTCATTTCTAGTGAGACCAACTACTCCTTGATGAGCAGGCTCATTCTCAGTGAAACTCCTTGCTGAAAATACACCCAGAAGAAGTGTTATGGCTCCAAACAAATGCAAACACTGTTCTCCTCAGAAGAGAGGTGAGATAGGAACTACTGCAGCAAAGAACTGCAGGTAACAGAACTTCACCTGCAATACCTGCAGCTGTATTTAGTCACTTCTTATGTAGCCTTTGATTCAAAGTCAACTTTTCATGATCTTGGGAAGCTTGACCATAGTTTTGCCAGAGATAAACTATAATTATAACAAAAACCTAGCTGGTAGAAAATACACTTCTTTTTCAAAGAGCAACTGCAAATTTGTTTTTCACTATTATGTTGCTGTGTCAGTAAGTTAGCACAAATATGTGCACCTCTTTCTCCTTTGCAGTCAATAACTGATTTTCTACAGTCCATAGTTTCACATGCAAAAAAAAGATGATCAACTACCCCAGCCAAGAGTCTTCAATATCATTATTAGTAATAAGTGAAGTTTATCAACTACAATTTATCCATTTATCAACTACTTCTAAGATCTATCTAAAAATGGAAGAACCTGGTCGATACTAAGGAAGTAAAGCAGAAGACAGTAGTTAAAGTATTTTCATTGAATACTTCTTCCATAATTAGGCAACAAGGGCAGACTCCATTGCATACAAGGCAAATGTAAAATATTTGCAAAGCATTCAAGGCAATGGGTAAAACTAAGAAGGCAGCACTCTCTCATTGGTCCTGTGTACAGTCAGCAGTGAAATTAAAGAAAAAAATAAATGCTAATAAATTTAGACTAGGAAGTACTCCAGTGAAACACTACCTACAAGATTTCTGGCAATTTTGTAATAGAGGTATTTGTAGTTTATAAAATCCATGTCTCTTTAGGGAGGAAAAGAGAATGGTGTGTATATGTGTGTTATTAAGATCTGCATACTTATGTTTCGAACTAAATATGAAATCAAGCTTTTAATATGTCTAATTTGATTACACAACCTTTATATTGATTGCATATTTATTAACAAATTGTGGCCACTATATTGACATTAGAGTATTTCATATTATTGCTTGATGCATTTCACACATCTATATTGCCTCAGAAGATGAGATGTACTTCAGTTTCTCTAAGGTTAATACAACAGAATTTTGTGGTCTCATAACTGATTTCACATCAGCACAGAACCTAGACTAAAAAAATCTTAATGTGTATTACCATCTTAGAGGAGGTTGTCTGAAGTGACATTTCAATGATATTAAAATACTTATTTAGTCTAAAATTAATTTTCAGAATACTTGCAAATTAATATAAATTTTACTGGTTTGCAATCTCTTTTCTGTTCATAGTCCACCACCTTGGCACCCTTTTTAATAACATTCTCCCACCACTGCTCCTGACAAAGCTGATAGCAATGAAAGGATGTGACTCTGCTATATACAAAGTAAACATAAGCGTGAGTCTAACTTGGAGACCATGCTCACATTCAAAGTCAGAATCTGATCTTCAACAGGTGAAACAAGAGCACACCCTTCACCTGAAACATCCATTACAACTTCAACATCACATGCATTCCTTTGGTTAGAGTCTTGGATTTCAATTTCTTAAGGCAGATTGATCTTCTTTATTCATTAATTATGTTCAATTTGGTAAATTTTTTTTTTGTTGTTTGCTTAAAGGACAAACAAAACAAAACAAAAAAACAAGCCCCCTCAACAACTTGCTCTCAATAATAACCCTAATATTTTTATGTTGACTTGTTCCTGTTTATAACATTCCACATGAACAGGAGTTTATAAGGGAATTTGTCTTTTCACTTGTATCACTTCTCTACATTATTACTATATGATTATTCCTCTTCTCTATTTCAAAACATGAAAATTATCTATATAATAATATCTATAGAATATATAACAAAGTCATACCAATATTTTGATATTTTCACAGCTGTATTTAAGTATTTGTGGTGAAAAACTACCATTATGATCTTTAAAAAAAAAGAAAATCTTTTCTGAATTAAACCATGCTCTGCTTTCCATAGTTTTACAGAATGACTGTAAATATGTTTGGGCTAGAACAAGAGGATTTACACTGAAAACCTGAACCAGATACCATTTATTTTGTCACTGGAAACAATCTTTCCAAGAGCAACCCAGAAAAATTAAGTTATCTTCTTAAAAACTGAGTATGAATTACCCCTCCTGGAGCTTGCTCCTTTCCATTACCTACATAGGAGAGACAAGGGATTCTACACATCAGAATAATGAGATTCTAGCAGAATTTTCTGATGAGAGTGGCAGGAACAAACAACCAAGCAAACTGCTAAAAGAAGTGATACTATTTTACTAAGAAGCTATTCGAGCAAGCACAAAGAAATCCTCTACTACATAGGATATGTCAGTATACTTCTTATTTTCTTAGTAGCTCAAATCTCAACAAAATAGGAACAAAACTCAAGAAATATTAATATTTAAAGCAAGTTTCAGAATTTGGCAAACTGTTGCGATGCAGACTCTGACTTCAGTATACAGCTGAGGGAACATTAAAACTGTTGCTGTGTTTCATCATAAAGCCAAAACAAAACTGACTTTGTTTTCATTTACATGCAAACATTTGCCAGGGGAAAATTTCTGTTTAGATGATCTACTTAATTTGCATTATCCCTTTCCTAAGCAGTATCTTAGCAAACACTAAAGTGCTGTCATTCAGAAAAAAGTGGAGTTTGAAAACCTACATTCTCTATTCAGTGAATTGTAATGGGAGGATTATCAGAAAAATTTTTGTTCATTAAAAGCAAGTCCTGGGTCTGAAGCATAGAGAGAAAGAAAACAATAGCTACAAAATTCCCACACTGGTAATCAATGCTTTGCCTTTCTACAGAAGTCAGTAGGTATCTCACTGAAAACACAGAAGACAGGGAATGCAATCTTTGTAAGGCTGAATTATGCCTAAGAGAGCACTGGGTCTCTTAGGCACTTCCAGAGCTGAGTCTTAAATATCCCTTCTTACTAGACACAAATTCAGTTTTGATTTCCAGGAATTCAATGGAAGAGGTTATTCTGTCAGGTTGCAAATGTCAAGTACTGCCAAAGATTCAAAACCCACGAGTCAAACATAAGAGCTTATCTGTTTCAAGGGCTCTTAGGATGAACTTTGTTCCCTTTATAATTTTTTTAACACTTTTTAAATATAAAAATGAAGTGAGATTACCACCTAATAACAAGCTCCCAGAGGAAAAGTGAAAATGTTCCAAAACTTGCAATGGTGCTGGCAGTACTGAGCTCAGCAATCACCCAATTAAGGAAGGGATTAACTGAAAATATCTGTACATGCATGCATCTACACTTTCTCCCTCCCTTCTGTGCCAAGTAGTCCCCTGAGATGTACAGACACCAGGCTGACTTCCACCCAGCAACTGAGGGCTTAAAAATTTCTTTGCTTGATATGGTGCAGAGGGCATAGAAAGAGATAGAATTAAACAACACTCGAGCTAAAGCAAACAACTGAGCGAGTTTGAACAGTTTTTGTTAGCTTTTCTGTTTAACTTTACAAGTGTAAGTCAGTGTGCAAGGAACAACAAATGGGGCAGCTCTAGCAAGTGAGCAATTCATTTATCTGTGTGAGCCTGTGCCAGCATTTTATACATCTATCCTGCAAATTCATGTCTAGATCCTTGCAAATCCTTTTCCTTCTGTCCTTCTGTCATAAACTGCTTCTCAGTGGTTGGCTCACTGGTGTCAGTCAAAACACCTTTTATCTGCGGAGGACAAAAATCACTCCCTAGCGTAAAGCACAGCAAAAGAATCCCAAACATTAAAAGACTTCAACTTGACCAATTACTATTTCAAGACAGAATGTAGTTTTGAACCAAAACTATAGCTTGCATTTGAGAGGATCAAAACTGGACATTCTAGCAATAGTGCTATACTATCAAATAAAAATTCCTAATACAAACAATGTGAAACCTGAAAAGGTCTTCAGCCTCTTTGCTAGGAAGGAGTCCACATTTTACTTCTGCTTCTAAATGAAGGCAGAACAAGTGAATGGATTGCCTTCTGGTTTAAGATAAAGAACAGGATACACAGCCATGAATGTAACCTGAAAGCACCTGCAAGAGGTCAGACTAAAAAGTACAACACTGTACAACAGCAAGAATCCCTCCTTTGACACACTCTCCTTGCTTGCACTATCACTAAGCCAGGGGACCTAATGAATCAGACACAATCTAAACATCATGTTTAATAACCCTGATGGACTACTTTTTTTGCCATGATTTTGTCCAAACACTTCAAGTTAATTTTTACATCTGGTCACTACATCATCTCTCACAAATAAGTCCTACAATTTAATTATCTGTCATATGACAAGGTATTTCCTTTTATTTAATAGCTTACTACCTCATTAAATACCTCCTCATCCTCATGTTAGGAGACATAAGGAACAAATAATTTCCTCTTTATCTTCTCCCTGCTATTCAACGAGTTTATAGACTTCAATGAGATGAGTATGGGCCCATGGCTTTCCATAACAAGAGTCATAATTTACTTACTTTCATCCCATTCTAAGCCTTTCAGGACATCTGACTGCTCTGCTTACCTTTCTCAGTATCTTTTGTAGTTGAACTATTATCTACTATACTAAACTTCTGAGGCTAAGGTAAATCCAAAAATCATAGTATTCAGTAACACCATTTACCAAGAGTATGCTGTAGTAGAAATAATGCTTTCACTCTGTTCTCTCTTCTTTTATTAGGAACTATTAATGACTTTCAATTCCTGAAACTGTCTTTCCTTGGTTTTGCTTAGAAAACTCTGTGTCTAAAACAACACTAAACTCAAATCCAGAATTAGCCTGAAGATCCTTTTTTGAAGTGTGGCCAATTAAGAACCAATTACTGGTCATGTGTAATTAGGACTGTTTCTTCTGGTACAGTCTTTCATATGCCATTTTAATCACCTTAGAAAGCATTGCAACTCTTCACATTTTAATTTTGCTGTCTTTAATACATATGTGCTGGCAGTACACTTCAGCATCCCATTATTCATCCTTTTTTTCACAAATTATTCACTAAGATATTGAACCATAAAAGTTCATCAAGAAAACTAATCCAAAAGAAGACTCCTTCTTACACCATTACAGCACAAGGGGATTTGGGTTTTTTAACTACAAAAACATCAACCACAGTACCTTCCCCCTCCCTTTAATACATACATATATATATATAGGGATCCATCAATAGGTTTTGGTAATATAAATATACTGTGCTGACTGAATGACTCTCTATGGTGGCCTTTTTACTGTAAATTTAAAGAATTCTGAGATATTTTTGTGGTGCGGCATCTCCTCAAAAGCTGACAACTGTTTCTCAGTATGTAACAGTTACTTAACAGCTACCAATTCTATTTCTATGATTTTTAGCTGTACTATTGGTATTAAAACCAGATTTGCTCGTCTGTGATTTCCAGGCCTGGAGTTGTTTGGTTTTTTTAAAGCTATCATAACATTTGCCACCTTTCCACAAATTTATACACAGACCAGTGAAGGACAAATGTTGTGCACCAGAAAGATCAGTTATTTTCATCATCAGCATGACAATACCTCAGCATAGTAAGCAAGTTATTGCTCATTTTAATGCACAGCACCAGCTTACTAGAAGTGCTTTTATTGGAGTTCTGTTTGGGAGAGACCCTCAGGCTTGCTCAGAATGGAGGTCGTAACCTATACCCAGTCATGCACCTCTCATTCTCTATACATACAATTTACTTGCTCCAAAATAAAATTCAAACATTCAAATAGACTGGCTTTTTAGGTTTGTGTTGTTTTTGTTCAGAGGTCTAACTTTTGCCTAATTAACTTATGGAATACTTATTAAAAAAAAATTATTTCCCAATTCTGCTATCAGAGCAAAAATGCACAAGGGCAAAATCCATTTTTCTTCAAACTTATTTACCCCAGGGTCTCAGTCTATATCTGGGTCTTGTACATACCATGAGGACTAAATAATAAGCTACCTATCAATAATAAAAATAAATATTGTACAATAAAAATTATTAATGAAATAACCATACTATCTCTCTGCTTAAGATAGCATATTTTCATCTCATATAGATTTTTGAATAAAGCCCTCATCTCTAGAAGCCTGACACAGAAGAGCTGAGTCCAGATTTACATCCAGTTACGTTCTCTGGGGATTCATATAACAATATTTTAATGTAACAGAGGCAGTCATAAAGCCAGCACAGTCCTTAACATTACCTGCATTAACTCTAAACTCTTTACTTTTGCTCATCATTTCAGCAAAATTTCAACATTCAAGCTAAAATTATCCATTTTTATAATTTTTTTTCCTTTTGTAATAAAGAAAAAAAGCAATATTTACAATAACTATAGCAGCATACTTCAGAAGCAGGGGTTGGCTCCTCTTATCACCAAATTAAAATATAAATCAGCGTTAAAATACACCAAAATTTGACTATTTCTCTGAGGATTTAAACAAATAATAAATGTATATATAAACGAATTAGCAGGACAGGAGCAAATAAAGCTTTAGGAGCCTGAATGCCCCAAATTTATGCCCAGTCTGCATGTGTGTCAAACCTGGGCACAGGCTGTCCATGTGGAGCAGAGAATGCCAAAACAAACACAGCTGGCAAAGAAGGAAATAACAAACTGATGGGGTTGTGCAGCACACAGAAAAAAGACTGGACCACTCTGTGGAAACATATGGGACAGAAAAACCAGAAAGAGCAGGTGGGGAGAATGGAAACTGGATAAGGAACTTGGAGAGAATCCGGGACCTAAACCCAGAGGGAAAAGAGAAGCAGAAAGGGGAGGAATCCATGACTGGAAGGGAAGAAGACTGAGTTAGGAAGCCACAGCAGTAACACTTGGACAGGTGGAGGAAGATGACCAGGATGGGAACAAGCCAGCATGGAGAAAAGACAGAATTAGGAAGAAAAAGGGACAGGGAGGGTACAGTTGGAAGCATCAACATTTGCTGAAGCGAATGAACAAGAAATGCTGTGCAAAGCCTGCAACAAAAGACCAGTATGGGAACCTCTCCTTCAGTCACCTTCTTGACAGCAAAAGAAAGGAAGAAAATATGGGAACCTCTCCTTCAGTCACCTTCTTGACAGCAAAAGAAAATTTTTTTACTCTAAAACAATTGGACTAGATCTTAAATAATAAGATTCCTTGTCTATACCTAGTTTCACCTCTGTCACAAAAATCCTGCAGGTTGTCAAAACCACCTTATACCAATTCCCACACTTGCCAAAACAAGCAAAACCACATTCCTTGTGTTTAGATTCCAGACTTTAGACCTCAGGCACCAGTCTGCAGGTTCTGCCAAGAGCCTGCAGTTTCAAATGAAGTCAATGGAAGGTGTTCCATGAGCAACAAAAGGCTTAAAAAGTACAAGCACTTAAAACACAGATAAGCAAGAAAAAGCATCTTGAACACTTCAAGAATCCAGAAGCTATTGCATTGTTTATCTACCTTGTTTCTAACTGCAAAACTGAGGAAAGGGTGCACTGCTCAGCTTAGTAGACAACTTCACTGTATTTGAAACACCTGGGTACTATAGTGTCACAAATAATGTTCTACAGCATTGTAAAAAGCGTGTCCAACAAAAAATACTGCTCACAAAAGATTTCAAATGGCATGATCTAAAAAGGAATTGGGCCCCATATTAAACTACAAGGAAGAGAAAAAAAGCCTGAGCAGGTGTTCAGTAAGCGAGTACTGGATTTTCCACACTAAACAAAGCAAGAGGAGAGTGGAAAGGTCAAAAATATGTAATTAAGGACTGAATCATTATGCATACATACAAGAGAGGCAAATTAAAGTTACATGATTGACCTTAACTAGCATCTCCTAACTTTATTATTTGAAAAGACAATATTCATAATATTTTCCTAATATTTTGTGTGCACTAGAAATTCATAAACAGAAAGTAAAAATTGAGTCTATCCTCCGGCCTCTGCAAGCCCACCTTTCAAACACAAAGCCAAAAGAAGTGAAGCTGATGCCCAGACAATCTAACAAAACTATTCTGCTTCATCAACACAAAGCTTGAACAAAAGGAGTGATGGCAGGGCAGGGAGCACCAGTATTTCTACAGAGAATACATAGACACATGTTCTCAGCTGATTTCTGAGTTCCCCCAAGTGATCAAAAAGCACACCTCATATTCAAATCTGAGGAACAGATCTGTACAATTCCCTGTTGTATGACAATGGCATCATTAAATTCTATTTATCATACTCAGCTATTTAGACAAGGAGGATGGTAGCCCTGTCCCCTGTCACACTGAATACATACCTAGGTCTATCCACCCATCTCCTGCCTTGCACTTCAGATTAATCTGCTTCAGTAAGACTGAAGGAGGACTCTGGGAAGCTGTAATAGCAGTGTTCTCCTGTCCAAGTATAATATTGCTCTTGCACATTAATGCAGCAGACAGGCTGTGATACAAGCCATANGATGGTAGCCCTGTCCCCTGTCACACTGAATACATACCTAGGTCTATCCACCCATCTCCTGCTTTGCACTTCAGATTAATCTGCTTCAGTAAGACTGAAGGAGGACTCTGGGAAGCTGTAATAGCAGTGTTCTCCTGTCCAAGTATAATATTGCTCTTGCACATTAATGCAGCAGACAGGCTGTGATACAAGCCATATCAGTATCAGGAAACACAGAAATTTGCTGTGTCCTCTTTCAGTGCTCAGGGCTTCAGGCTGACTCTCAACTGACCCTACAGACTGCATGCCTACCAGTGTCTGTGGGCCATGCCCTGGGACTTATCTTCTAGTGCAGTTTCATCCAGAACAGTTTCTGGGCTCCATGTTCACTTGATGATATGAACCAAATAGGAGGGACAAGCCTGCTACAGGAGATTTCCCTCAAGAGACCATTTCTGATGTGAATGGAACTGCTGACACAGACACATCCTGCTGGCACTGAACAGCAGCTACCAGCTCCAGCTTCTTACAGTTTTCAAGATCATTCCCTTCTTTAGTGGAAGGATCACTCCCTTCTTTCTAAAGTTTCCCTTTTCAGATTCTGCTGCTCTGCTGATAAAGCAGGTAAAGTATGAAGTGTTTTGCACAGAATATGAAACTCATTAAACTTCTGTTGCTAAATTTAAATGTTGCACAATCAGAAGGAAAAAAAAAAAACAAATGCAGCTGAATACTCATTCTTTGCATATGCAGCACTTGTATACAACTGATTAATTTCCATGTGGAATTTGCAGTACTTTTAAAATTAGCCATTTGAATGCCAGAGTCATTTTTATATGGGGAAAAACGTATTGAGTTAATAATAAATAAAACTGCAGTAATAATAGTTCTTTCTATCTTTATATCTGCCTACATCCCAAATTTCTTCATGGATGTTAACATGCAATCCTCCTTTTTTTCCTTCTTTTTGCCAACTAAGCAGATGGCATTTTACTACAAAAAGGGGAAACAAAACAGAGATAATGTTGAAAGAGTTCTGGGTTTACTTGCAGAAACTGACAGGAGCTAAAACAAAAAAACCACCCTATTTCAGTGCAACAGAAATGGAGAAATTAACTTTGTGAGTATATTTTAAAGGCAATGATTTTACTTCTGTAGCAATTATACTATCCTAAATTTTAAGAAGATAGTTACTCCCAGAGAGGCTCTGAATTCGATATTTAACTGACTAGGATTGGATGTAATTACTCCTAGACACTTTGAGGGAGATAAATAAAATGCTTTATAATTCATAGCACAGCACAGTTCCTTTGTACATGCAGCATTTGGAATTATTTGAGTAGCAGATAATATCCTATAATTCACTCTTCACATAAAATGAGTGAAAATTAGCAATACCACATGAGGCTGCAGAGTGTAGAATACTTGCATGAGAGGTAAGAAAGCAGGGTACCACTAGGTTGAATTTTTTTTCTCAAGCACAAAGAGTTTGAGAACCATATTCCATAACAAACAGTATTTGCCAAGATTTGTGCTGATACTCTTAATAAGTGCTATAGTTCAAGCAGTTACTACTGAATTTTTGAGTCACCAGAGGTTGTGGCTAAAGGCTATTTCAGTAACACTGTACAGACAAACTACCTTATTTCCATCCAGCAGCTCCATAAACAACAATCTCATTATCCTCTCAGTTATCTGTGACTATACCATGACTTGGTTTAGATCAATATTGTTCCATCCCTCTAGGATATTTATGAAGTGTATATATTTCTCATCAGCTGCTAGGAAAAATCCTACATTATCCTTCTTTCCTGTCAGCTGCAGTACCTCTTCCTTTCTGACCACCCAATTTCAATTCAATCTAGTCAATATATCTGGCACAAAACAGTTTTTTCCCGTGCTCCAATTAGCATGACCACTGATTATCTCAATTTTCTTTTCAAAGCACTTTCACATATTGTTTGGAGACTCTCTTCAGTCCCCACTTTATGCCTTACACCTACTTCCTACATGGATATGTGGGAAAGATTTCCTTTGCAGCATGCTAAGCTCTCCTACTTACAACTTGTTCTTTTCTACTGCTAGGATCACCTATTTTGGCTCTCTTGCTAAGAAAACAATTAAAGGAGTCTGCCAACAATGTGTTTGCAACCAAGAAGAAACAGACATTGCTTGTTTAGAATAGATTCTCTCTGATCATGTTTTACAATATTTATCACTTGCTTTGATTAAGACTGCAAGTTCTTCAGGTTTTGATTTCCATTTCTGTAAAGTGCTGTTCTTATCATGCACTATAAATGCTACATCATAATGATTAAAAACATTAATCTACTGCCAACAGAAAAATGCAACTGGAATAAAGTCGATTAATTTGTTCTAAACATCAGTCTGATTTGGTGGAAAATAGTATGTAGAATGGCTGCTCTCTCTCTAGGTTGGTTTGTTTTGTTTTCTCCTTATCCTACAGATTAGCTCCCATAGTCATACTTTGTTTTTTTCCTGAAAAAAATCAACATTTAGAAGAACTCAATTTTATGATAAATTAGCTTTTTCAGCAGATTAAGCACTACATCTTCAGCAACACTGAACTGTGTCACTTTCCACAGACATATGGTGGAATAAGCCAAAATACACAAGGATCTTTTGGTACAGCTGCCTGGCATTTTCACATCCCCATGTGCATATTATTCACAAGTGTCTGCATCTACAATGTCATTAACATTCTTGAGCAGAGAAATATTTTTGCAAGTGCCTGTTTCAAAAGCATCATTACAACACTGATGAAACAACAAAACACCAAGCCTCAAAGCTGAATTTAAATCAGGTCATGTTCAGGTTCAAAAAGCTGACCAAGTCTCAGCACACACTGGTGTTAGCATGGAAGGCACCAAAGCACACTGAAGTGCCTCTGCTAAATCTCAAGAAAAAGTAAACCAGCAGTAGAATCCACAGGCAGATATTGCTGCTGCCAGCTTATTACACCTCTTACATCCAACTTCAAAGCAGTCTCTAGTCCTCTCCAGTTTTCCTTTAAACTCTATCACTTTTTATAAATAACACTTCCAAGGCTATTAAGTGGCAAGCTATCAAAGACTAATTAGGCAGAGAAGGATTTTAATAACCAGCTGGACAGATTGAGTACCAAATTTCATAGTTCTCAGGTGTGCTTGAGACACGTTGATGTTGTTTGTCTTTTTTCCAACACAAACCCTAGGTTTACAGCCTTGTCTTACAGAGACATGCACAGAACTGCAGATACAGATCTGTATTCAAATTTTATATTTACTTGAACTTGTCACCAAGGCCTGAAAGAAGATATTTGTTAGTAAAATTAGCTCAATGACTCCGCAGTAATATTTCACAGTGATAAAAAACTTATACTGCTTATAGTCATTCAAAAGCTCACCACTATCAGATCTCCCAGCCTCTGGAATCTCAGCACAGATTACCTCCTGAATAAGGTCATACCAGAGACAGCTGGCTGGGGTGGCACAAAATGTGTCCCACTCCATCCAGGAACAGCAAAACTTGATGCAAGAATCCATAGCAGGAATTCATTGCCAGGCAGCACACTGCTCATTGGAGACTTGAGCCTTCCTGGCCAGGAACACACATCAGGACAAACATCTGCCTGAGGCTATGGCACAGCAAACTCTTGAGAAGGTGTTGTATCAGTGAGAGAGATTGGATCAAAGCAGATGAGAGTGAGTGCCTTGCATGCAAAGTCAATTTCCCCCACCTTAAGAAAAATATATGCTCACACACACATCTAATCAAAAGCTATTTTGCCTTTAGGTAAACACAGTCATTTTAAACAGCCATTTTATTTTTGTAAGCCAATTCAAATTTTCTTGAAGGGTGTCATGATTTCTTTCATGTATCTGCTGCCCAGAGAGATCAGGACTCTTCAGAGAACATCCTGTGTATGTCTGTTGCACTTGAACTTAGTGCAGAAACTCTAATGCCATAGTTTGTCAGTGACCTTTTTGTCAGCTGATCTGTAAAGACACAGCAAGAAACTCAGCCAGCCTGTACTGAAAGAGAAAATCACAAGAAAGAGGATGTTTACAACCATTTCACAATCCAGGTCACTGGGATGCTGTCGAACCAACACAGGATTCTTATGCCACTCTCACCCTCCCAAAGCAAGTTGAAGTAGCAGCAGAGTAAAAAAATCAAGAAACACAATGACAAAAGGACTCAGTAAACTGAGGTGTTAACACTAGGTAGGAAGAACAACACTCAGTTCAGGAGTAAGCTTTTCTAACACAATAATAAAGAGGTAAAAAAAAATGCACTCTAATGCTAACAACTCTCTACCTCCAGCCACCCCTAGGAGAAGCAATTTCACAGTTAAAATAATTGCTATCCAAATCCAGAATCCATGGTTGCAATTTAAAAATTGGGCAGTAGGGAGAAGGAAAAACAGATTTGGCAACTCTTCCCTTTAAAGAATGTAATACCAACACATTGAAAGTGAACACCATTTTGAAGACATCTCTGCTACTGAAGACTTCCAAGAACAGGGAATACACTAAGGATTTATGGAGACTTTAAATAAAAACAAGCTCGTTGGCTGAGAAGGCAATTTCCTTTTTCTTTTCAAAACACTGACATGTAATAGATAAAGTATAAACATGAAAAGACAAGTTATTCTTACTTCCTTGGAAGAGACCAGGACATGTGAACTGATGCTACCTGCCTGGCAACACCATGATCTGCTCTGCCTCACAAATGGAAGCACTTAATCCTAGTGCTGAACATTTTGGGTGCCATCACAACGTGCATTTTGTCATTTGGATACAGCTCTTGCCTTTAATGACTCTCTCTGTGCTTTCCCATCTTAGAAGAGACAGCACTTAATCTTGCATGGTGTTTTCAACTTCCAACAACACTATGCAAAAAAGGGTCAGAACTCAAAGTTGCTTTTCTGACAGCAGGCTACAAACTTTAAATCCCAAGTGAGCATAACCATCAAGACCTGACATTTCTGTCCAGGAAGACACAGTGATGACCAGTCGGATGAACTGTTTAACTTGGGTCACAGCAACAAAAACATTTCCTGAACAACAGCTCTGTTTTAAAAATACAAGCAACACTTATATGCTGCTGAACTTAAGAAACAGGCAAAGAAATCAAACCTTACAATTTAGTTAAACTTATGAGAAAACCAGGGAGCAATAAAGTTTCCACTGGAAGGTGGCAGAACCTCACCAGTGTTCATTAATTCATCCTGAGGTGGTGGACATTTCCTCTATTACCTTCCAAAGGTATAATTGACTTAATAAAGACCTCTAGGCAGAAACTGGTGCTTGCATTAAGTTGTCTGCACACTTTTGCCAAAGGACAAGCATTTACTAAATAAATACATATGTGAACTGTAAAGGATGTTTTTAAAAATCTTACAGGCATCTTCATTTACTTTAGAGGAGTCTATGTTTCACAAGCCAACTCTTTCCTCCAACAGAATTAGCATGCTTTAAAAGTTGCTCTATTAACAAATTTAACTCCTAGCATAAGAAAAAAACCCTGAATACTATGGATGAAAAAGGCTTCCATATCTCTCTTCTCAAGTCTTGAATGCATAAAAAATCCCAGTGCTCCTCTATTCTCACAACAGGAGTGACACCAAGCTGCTCGAGGACTTCCTGACATTACTTGCCTTAGTAGGCACAGTTATAAGACCTCCAACAGCTGATTTCCACACACTCCCCTCCCATCCCACTTACCCCTCATTGAGTCTTTTAAAGCCTACTTTTAATTCTATGGATAAAGTTCATAGCTTAGGAAAAAAATAAGTATTACTCACTTCAGACAAGATACGATACTTTTGTGCATAACTCAAAATGAAAATCATTCAGTAACACACAAGAACAAAATCATTTCCCAGTCTAGCCAGACCGAGATGAAAGCAGCAAATTTCATTTTATAATTTTACAAACTAAGTAAAAGAATGCAGAGGTCTGAAAGAGCTACTCTCTCCGTTACTTAGCAAATTAAACCGTTTACTCCCATTCTTTTTGTCCTGGTTTTGGCTGGGATAGAGCTGATTTTCTTCCTAGTAGCTGGTTCAGTGCTGTGTGTTAGGATTTAGTATGAGAATAATGTTTGTAACACACTGATGTTTTGCTTGTGCTAAGTAGGGCTTAAGTCAAGGACTTTTCATTGCCTCCCATGCTCTGCCAGTGAGGAGGTAGAGAAGAAGCTGGGAGGGAAAATGGCCAGGATAGCTCACCTAAATTGGCCAAAGGGATATTCCACAGCACAGAGCATCATGCCCAGTGTGGAAACTGGGGGAATTGGCTGGGAGCCACCAATCACTGCTCAGAGATGGACTGGGCACTGGTCCACAGGTGGTGAACAATTGTATTGTCCATCACTTGTGCTTCTTTTTTACTTGTGGGCTTTTTTTCCCATTACGATTATTTTTATAGTCAGTAGTAATTGTAGTAGAGGCATGTTTTATTATCATTACCATTATTCTATTTTACTTTGTTTCAATTATTAAATATGTATTCAAATGTTTGAGTTTTTTTTCCTGATTCTCCTTCCCTTCCCTCCAGGGGTGGGAGGGAGCAAGGGGCTGCATGATGCTCAGTTGCCAGCTGAGATTAAACTACAAGTCTTCATCATGCAGTGGAATAAACACAACCTTGGGTTTACAGCAATACATCAAATTTTTTCATTATTAGAATATAAAGAACAAACAGAGAGAAAAATAAAAATTCCCTCTTGTCAATGCATAACACAATCTAAGACTAAGTTAAACTACGAGACAAAATCATTGGATATTAATGCCCATGACAAGCAAGGGAATACTTGCTTCAGGAGCCCTTTGACTGTTCTGATCCTCACATGATGGAAAGACATCCTGAATCAGGTCGACTTCCAGGCATTAGCCTGGTCATCCTTAATAAGTGTCAATCTCATTTTCTGCTTACTTGCTTCTACCCACACCCAGCCTTCCTGGGCAATACACTTTCACATCACATCTTTCTCATTTCAGTCTCCCACCCACAGATTTTCCTGCATTCAAATGTCCTGAAGAACCAAGCAGACCATGAGACAAAAGGCAACATTAATCAAGACAAACTGGTATTTATGTAATTTTTTCTTTTCTCTTACTTTTTATTTAATATTTTAGAGATTGTTGCTCTCAAATCTCATGTCAGGAAAATGAGAGTACTTAAATACCAAAGCCAGAGTTCAGTGGGTCACTGGACATGTTTCATCAGTGAGTGAAGTTATACCCTGAACAATACAGAACAGAGGGCCTGTTAGAAAGTCAGGCATTAGATCACCTTTCTTTGGTTCCTTACTGTTTTATATAACTAAACTAAGTCTTCTATATTAAGACATATGCTGCATGCCCACACATTTGTTTTAAAAGATATTAAATTGGTCTAAACTTTAATTATGGACATTTATGGAAATTTTAGGATAAAGAACATCCATCAAAGTCCTTCACTTTAGCATCTCTTTCCATCCAAGACAAGTGGCACTATTACTATTTTATGACTGGGAAAAAATTACCAGAAAATCCAGGACTTCAAGTCTTTTAAGTGACTCATCATCAACTCCATGTGGGCTGGTAGGTCACCCACTATGGAATCACCACTACCTAACCAATACCCTGCTTTTTTGCAGATGAACCATTACACATCAAAACCATACTACAGACCAAGGAGTGAGTTTTCCCATTTGGTAAGTCTAAAGATGCTAAATGTCCACAGGAATGATCTTTAAAAAGGAGAGATCTGCTTACATAAGCCAGGAGTCATTAAAAAAACATGGAAAACTAGGAATCTGAAAGTGAATGTATCTGCAATTCATATCCTTTAATATCATGTGTATTTATGTCACATTGACAAGAATTGTACAGCTATGGCTCTAAATGAGAAAACAGGCATTTTTATACTTAAAATGTGAAAAGTTTCCACTATTTCAACATTATCAATACCTTTAAGGGATAGTTTTTCTTTTCTTTTTTTTTTTTTGACAAACAATTTAATCCACAGCAGTATCACAACTCTGTGCATTTAATCTCCATCTTTCATGGCACAGTAGGGAGGAGAACCCTAACCTGTGTAGCCATCACAGACATTTGGCAACCACTAGGCCACTCCATCTTTGTAAAAAGCTTTGCTTTATTACAGTTAAAATTTATGGAAGTGGCAACCTGGAGGCAAGAGTTAGTTTAGATTAATGATGTTAAGTGACTTGCTTATTTGTTTTGAAAAAGCTTTTCATTTAAAGAACACCTCCATCCTAAATTCTGAAACACTTAAGAAATTTATGATTCTTTATTGAAGCTGTAAAAATATAAATCCCTATTCCCAAGGGAGCTAGAATGATTATAAAAAAGATAAAGTTTATTTACCAGATGCTAAATAGTGACCCCCAGTGACACCTCAAACAGAAGTAACCTACATCTTTTTAGATGGCAAACACCTCATGCATTCGTGATAGATTTACTTTAAGATAGACATGCTTAAGTCTTGTTTTTATTATTTTTATTTTCATTAAATTCAGACATAATTACCAACTATAAATACTGTTATTTCAAAACAGCAAAACAATAATTAATAATTCATTCTTACTACATAAACTGAGGAGCTTAAAGTCAGAGGAGAGCTAGAGTTCTTTAGCTTTCCACAATGGAATCTCACTGCTGCATGCAGAGCTTTTTAATCATGCATTCACAGGGTAAAATCTTAAAACAATGTCAAGAGACACCAAAAATTCAGGAAGGCCAATTAGTAAGATAGGCAGAAAATGATGACCACTCTAAACTGGAAAAAGATGGCATTTGTTTCAAGTCTGCAAAATGTCATCTCCCGTTGATAATACAGAAACACAAATGAGCATTCTATAAATGGATACAAGAATACGTGGGAGGAAAAGCACAGAAAACAAAACCACAACAGCACTGCCTTAAACCTGCTCAGACACTAAGCATCCACCCACATCCATCCACTTTTAAAAGAAAAGAAAAAGGAGACCAGAGAGAGACAGAGAGAGGAATTCCAACTGAATGGCTTTGACAATTTCTCCCATTGTTACCACCTCACGGTTTAAGCCTAAGACTTTAGCAAAGCATGATCAGCTTTCTGTGATTAATCACTTGTGTTATCCTGCTACCCAGGAGCTTGGAGCCAAGAATATCAACAAGCAGAGCACTGCACAAGCACAGGCTGCAGTGAGCACAGAGGTTTTCAAGGCAGTCTGCAGCCCAAGCTGAAAGTGAAACACAGCCAACTGGGAGGCTAAAGAGAGGCCATCAATACAAGTCAGCATGAGAGGCAACAGTAACTGGCAGAAACCTTCTTTTAGCAGAATAGGCCTTTCTGTGGCATTTTAATCCTTTATAAAACTGATACATGTTGAAAATAAAATCAAAGACTTCCCTCCTCTGAAATGCACCAAAAATTGTCTTCCAGCTTGAGAAGCAGAAAACGTGTGACAACACCTAACAGGAACATATAAAAACAGCAAAGCAGTTTTATAGAACATTTGCACAATCAGGTTAATTATTTAAATCTTTTTGATCTTTTTGCTATTTATCGTTGATAAATATATTACCCATTTATTTTGCCTTATTTTCACTGCTGGACCTAATTTAAACAAAGATTCCATTACAGTTAACAAGTTACAAACCAAAGATATATTGCCAACCCCAGAAGAAGCAAGTATTCTTTGTGCATATACAAGTATTTTTCTGATCTAAAAGCTCATTGAACTAGCCTTCAATTTTCTTCATTGTTACTAGGTTTCTTTATTGAAGTGTCACTTGCCTTAGTTTTTCATATTATAATTCCTTAAATAGCTGTGCAAGTCAAATTAGTATTGTGTATTCAAGAGAAACCCAGGTTGTGAGTAACCATGGAGCTTTTTGGAATTTCTCTAAGCAGACCTAAAAGATGATACAGTGCCCTCAAACATTTATTATCTCCTTAAACAATTTGCTGCTTACTACTAAGCCTTTCACAGTCCTTAAAGGTAAAAATGCACAATTTCATAATACTTTTTAATTCCCTCCACTTAAATCTTCCATGCTTAAAGTGATCAGAAGAGAAGTTTTGTTAAGGTTTTATTCTTCTTTATGCCTGTTTTCCATAAACCATTCACTGTCAACATATGTTCCATGATATGCTCAGTCTCCAATTAGCAAAAAATATTCCAAAAATGCCATCTTTCCCATTGTGAATGTAACTGAGGCAAAATCCTTGCCTACTTTTCAGTGCCAATTGGACACATCGTCGTTTCAGCAAGATCTACACAGACACCCTTATGTAACCAACCCTCCTGGGAAGAGTGACAGGCAGCTCTCATTGCTCCTAGATATCATTCACTTCCACATTTACCTTTCAGTATGAAGACACTGCCAAATCCTTGCCCTAAGTTACAGGTGGTCTTTGTTCAAAATAGGTCTCTGCTTTCCAGTATCAGAAAATCAGTTATTTTTGGACTGGATACTTCAAAAACTGGCAAAGGTGACTGAATACACACACTAATTCAAGCATTCATATAATAACACACGTGCTGAGGTTTAAGGTTCAGATCAGACTGTTTGCATAGTTATTTCTAGACTTAGTTCTATACCATCCTGTCAAAGTTTGCTTCCCTGCCTGGAGATTCACCTTCTTAATACAAAGATGAGCTGTTATTATCAACAACAAAATTACTGTATTATTTTTAAATTTTCCTACTAAGGAAATAGTTAATTTCCTTTATAGAGAGACAAATAAATTACACCTTAATTCCTGTATTTATCCATTACTCTGCTTTTTGAGAACAGCAGGTTTTTATTCAAGCCAGTAACAAGATCACAAAGGGAATTTATTAAGTAATATAATATAAGTATAATGCTGAGAAGGAAGGAATGTTCAATACTTTACTCTGGTTCCAATCTCACTAATGAGGAATACTGTGTTTCAAATAATTATTTAACCACACAGATGAAGCAGCAAAAATCTGAGCTTCAACTGGTGAGAAAAGGCCAAAAAGTAATGTGTGGCTTTTTCAAATTATGTATAACCTATGAAATCTGCCAAATAATACTTAAATAATAGGCTATTAGTGTCTAAGAGCTATTAGCCATTATCTCCAAGCACCAACAAAGATGGCAAAAAAATGCAGACATAACTCTCCTCTTTAAATTAGGGATTAATGAAGGAGCTAAGGAATTCACTGTACATAAGCTTTACTTCAATTCCTGTGAAAAAAGTAGTAAGAACATCAAACATAATAAGAAAATTAGCACCAGTCAACATGATTTGTCAAAAATCAATCATGTCAGGTTAACTTAATATCCTTCAGTGACAGAACAACAAACCTTGGGAATATGGGAGTGGTAGTGTCATTTACCTTGACTTCACTAGTTCTCAAAAACATTACAGGACAGTGCCAGGACAGACACAAGCACACCTAGCTGAAAAACTGTATTTAGTAGTCAACATATCACTATCAAGGTACATATAAAAAGAAATGGCACAGAGATTTGTCCTGAGGCAAGTACTTTGGAATATTTTCATTAACAAAAGGATAACAGAAAAAGTCATCTTTCTAGCATTTACAAAGACAACTAAGAGTAGAGCAGCTACAAAGTTGCTGGGGGAAAAAAAGCAAGAATTTGAAAGAGAGCTTGGCCATTTTGATAACTGTTCTTGAAAAAAAAAGAAAAACCAGAACAAAAAAAAATGAAAAAGGTAGCACACCCCTAAGACAAATGTCCTGTAGGGTAACTGAGTAACTAACACAACTCAGCATCGCAAATGTGCAAAGTGATGACCCAGAGGATGATTGCACTGCAAGGACAGGTTGGGATGTGAACCCTGGGGTCTCCCAACAGGGCTAATCAGAAAGGGGTGGGTGACCAACACACCCTTCCATTCTGCTCCGCTTAGCAAGGTCTGAGCAGACAAACTGCACCAAGTTTTGGGCATGGAGCTTCATGGAGAAGTGAAATGAACTGCAAATTCTCCAAGGAGTAAATTATGGTTTATCTAAGAAGAAATGAGAAAGTAGAAAGCACAATGATCTTTCAATATATATTGAAATATGTGCAAACTACCATGGGACTACATTCTTGAACTGTAAATTCAGGATTGTGGTAAATTAAAGTTATAATGTACTTCTCTCAATTATAAGGAATAAAATTTAATTTACATATCAGAATAAAATACAAAAAAATGCCTCAACAGCTTGAAAAAGGAGACTCAATTTGTCTTACAAAGAGCTATTAAAAATTTCCATAAACAGACCAGACAAATATTCTTAAGTAACATAGGAAGAGATGACCTCAGCATTGGGCTAAGACTAGGTGACAAGCAAGTCTCTGTGCTTTTATCTGCACTGTTTCTAACCACTCAGATTATTTCTTTATGTACTAGAAACACGAAGATAAGGTCATCTCAAATGCTTATTTGATCCTTCTGTACTGAATTCATATGTACATCTCTGAATTCCTCAAATACAAGGGAAGTGTCTTCAAATACAAGGGAAGTATCTGCCAGAATCATTCACTTATTTGAAACCTAAAATTTGTCAATCTCCAATGCTATCTATAGCATCAAACAACCCTTGTATACATACATAGCTCATCTTTTGACATTCAAGCTAAAAATTTGGGGCTTCTATCTCAACAAAAAATACTTTTGACACATTAAAAATTCAAAGGGAAATGCTGGGGCAGAACCACAAGCACCCAGCTTACACCTCTCTCTAAATTCCAGTAGAAATTTAGCACGTATTTGCCTATCATCAGGAACAGATGTTCTTAGGAAGGCTGCTTGCTAAATTCTATTTGCAATTTCAAAGGCCCTTTCGGGTGTAGTCATATCATGTACCTCCACAGCACTGTGTCTCTCATTTTAAATCAAATCCATTTTATCACTCAGGCTGAATTACATAGCTCACCTCATTCACACATCTATAAAAATACCATGACAGACAAGACTGGATAAGGGAGCAGCTTTCCTTTCCATGCACAGCTTCACTGTGATCACAGGCACAGTGCAATTTAATACTTTCTAGACAGTCTCAGCCTAAAAGAACTTACATACCATTGGTGGCACAGGAAAACCTTTTGCAGTATTTGCTTTGCCAAATCTCAGAACTATTATTAGTGAAACCAGATGGCAGTAACAATTATAACAAGTGGACAAAATACAGGATAACACTACTTTGAAGCCATGGCCTTTCTTCATTAGAAAAATCAGAAATAGGTTTCTTTAAAACACACAGTAACAAAATGTTTAATTCTACTTTATGTTTACAATTACATCTTTGCCTGCAATGCATCAGCTGGGAAAGTGCTCATGGAGAGGAGGAGAGAGGGCTTCCTTCTCCCTCAAAAAACGAACACCAAGCATTTGTGCTGCCTCCTGCAGAGTAATTAGTAGGTAGCATTTCAGTGCACTGACTTTTAACTGACAGGTAACCATTTTACAGACCTTCACAAAAATGAAAACATGGGGAAGAGAGAGGAATCATTTTCCTCTGGAGCATGTATGAAAATTAAGGTCAAATGATCATGCAAAGGAAGTTGCCAGAACCAGCTACAGTAACAGGGGATATCAGCATACAGAATTCCTACGGCTGTGATCAAATTATAAAGAATAAAATTAGCCACAAAATATCAAAACAAACAGTACTTTATTTACTTTCCTTTGTTCTGCTTTCTTCCACTGAGAAAAATTAAAACGTACTTTCTTTTACAAAAAGAAAGCCACAGGCAGTGATGGCCTGTGCATCTGCATAGATTTACAGCACAAGAGTGAACAAAAAGAAGGTGTAGCTTCTTTTATCTCTTAGTACTTTGTGCAAACCCTGACAGTCCTGTTGCTTGAAGCAGCCAAATCACAGAAATAATGCAAAGTCTGAGAAGGGGCTGCAGCAGAAGCAAAAAGTATTCATTCTCTGTTGGTGAAACTTTTAGGGACCTGGGGAAGGGGGGAAAGGTTAAAAAAAAAAATCAACACAAGTGTCAGCATTTGACTAGGGATGATGGCTGATTTGCTTCCTGTACTGAGAAATTCTCCAGAGCAGTTATTTCATGTGACCCAGTCTCTCCCTCTTCTCCTGCAGCAACAGGAATTTATTCTGCTTTCATCTTAGAGCATCTACTAAAACATTGCATCAGAAGAACAAACAAGATGGTGCTGCAACAACTGGGGAGATGGGTGTTTTCTGTAGCTCAGTGCCTAGTTGTGCTATTTTATGTCTTTTTGTCTTTCCAACAGGTTCATTTATTCTGGCCACCTTGCCTGTGAAAGTTCCCTTACAGACTGAGCACTCCAAGTGCAGTAATGACCGACTGCCAGCTCTCCATTTCAGTGTGTTGACTCCAAAAACCATCCCAGTAAATCACCATTAGGTGAAACAACAAGACCACGAAATTCATTCCACCATTATAACCTGTAAGCCAGCTGTTTCTCTTTCTAAAGTGTCTTTAATCTCATTTTATTTTTCCCTAAGTCACTACACAAATGCCACTGCCAAGACTTATCTCTTGCAAGGATGCTGGGACAATACCAAAACAGTCATAAAATCTAAACATATTTTATAATCAAATTAAACAATGCTAAACAAGACAAATTATTATACTTAGCTTTATGCCCTGGGCTTTCTAAGATGATCTAAATCACAGTTCCCTTTCAACATTCCTATGCAATTGGACTAAAGCCTAAAAAAGATATAGTGTAAAGCCTTCCTACACCTTCTCATTTCTATTTTAACATTTATTGCATGCTGTTCTAGATCTGCCATTCAGAGAATATCAAAACAACTACCAGTTAAGTTTCATTTCTCTTGATTTCCTACCAGAAAAAAACAGATATATTCTATGCATAATTGGTTTCTGTGTCCTTGATTCAAAAATGGTATAGATTGTTTATACATAGACTGACATAACTTCTAGCAGTGTTCACCTGGCACAAGAAACTTAGTGAGCATGCTGACAGCCAAGTTAATAAAATATGCAAAAGTAACACCATTAGATGACTTAATTTCTTCTCCCTTGCAGCTGTTAGTTTTTTGCTCAGCATATAATGTCTCTCTTTTTCTAAAATCATGTTCATTACATTTCAACACAACCCACATGATCCTCCAGGGAACATACACCTTCTCAAGAATGTACTGGACCTCGGTAATATTATGAGCCTCTATTTGCTCATTAACAAAATCTTCCTTATCTCCTCAAATTTTTATTTGGAACATTGAGTTTTAAAGATTAACATACTTAACCCAGTGAATCATACAGTCTTGGACCAAAGCACACCCTTGGCTTATTCCTAAATTCAATATCCATCAGGAGCTGGACAAATTTGAGATGTGGGACCACAAGAACCTTATAAAGATCAAAAAATCCAAGTGCAAGGTGCTGCACCTGGGTCAGGGCAATCTCAGGCATGCATACAGACTGAGAGAAGAACTGATTTAAAAGAGCCCTGTGGAGCTTGGAGAAGCCAGGAAATTAAAAGCTGGACATGACCTGGCAGTGTGAGCTTGCACACCCGAAGGCCAATGACATCCTGGGCTGCATCAAGAAGTGTGACAAGTGGGTCAAGGGAGGATCCTCCCTTTCTTCTCTGCCCTCATGAAACTCCACCTTGGGTTCTGAATCCAGGTCTGAAGTACTCAGCATACAAACTTGTTAGAGAAGGTCCAGAGGAGGAGGAACAATTAGGGGCTGGACCACCTCTGCTTTGAAGACAGACTAAGAAACTGGGGTTGTTCAGCCTGGAGAAGACTCCAGAGAGAGCTCATTGCAGCTTTCCAGTAATTAAAGGGGGCTTATAAAAAAGAGGTAAAGGGACAAATTACATGGGCAGATAGTGATAGAACAAGGGGAAATGGTTTTAAAGTAAAAGAGAAGATTAGTAAGATTAGTGGTTAAGAAAAAATTCTTCACTATGAGGGTGGTGAGGCACTGGAACAGGTTCCCAGAGGAGCTGCAGATGTCCCATCCCTGAAAATGGTCAAGGCCAGGCTGGATGGTGCTTTGAGCAGCCTGATCTAGTGGAAGGTGTCCCTGCCCATGGCAAATGAGGCTGGAACTAGATGACCTTTAAGGTCCTTTCCAGTCCAGGCCTCTCTATGATTCTATGATACCTGCCACACATTAGCTATCTTTCCTTTAGTTTTCATATTTTCTATTCTTTACTTGTTACACCACACAACTGATCTTTCATGTTTCTTCTTGTATGAAGATTATCTGTTAACCCAAAACCAAAGGTTCCCTATAAATGCATGGAAAAAATTAGCAGCTCTTCAGCCACACAGGATCATTCCACTGAAACACACTGTTACCACCTGCAGACCAGCATGTGTACCAACAACTGCTTGTGTTCCCAAATGAGAATCACCTTCTGTGCCACTGCAACAGGTGAGTAGCTTTAGACAATCTCAACTGGTTGTCATTTTACACAAGCAGGCAATGGGAGCTACCTTCCAGTTGCAGTCACTTACTAGCAATGTCAAAATAAAACCACATTGCAAGTTCTAGCAATGCTATTCCCTCTGACACTTTTCCTTCACTGAATTGACCTTAATCCACAGCAGAAAACTTTTATCTGGTACCTTCAATCCATGAGGCTGCTTTAGACAAAGAAAGCACTCCTGAAAGCTAGGCTATACTTTAGACTGCTAGTGAGTGACAGTTTAAACAGGAGGTTTTTCAAATGGAAATCTGATGGCAACTTCCAAAGATTTCTCCACAATCACAAAATCCATGGGCTTGTTTTGCACTCTTCTCCAATTAAAACAATAGTTGACACCATATTGAAAAGGAAATCCATACTTCCAGTTCTTTTTGAAAGAACATCCCTCACCCCCATTCCCCATTTCAGTCACAACCAAAAACTTGCAAAATGTGTATTCAGGTTCTGCTGGCAGAATGATAGTTTCTCCTTATGGAAGAGATAATTACCATACCTCTGCCACTGAAAAAAGGAGAGGAAATACACTTGTTTTCAACTAAAACAAAATTGCTGTGCTCTCCTCATCCCATGGAGTCTGAGATGCAAAGATAAATTTCAAGACTTCAGGTAACAGTGAGACAAAACTCAGACATCTGGTAAAAAGGAAGTTTAGACAAAATGAGTATTAATCAAAATTCGAGCCTAGTGCAAAAATTCTAGAATCCATTCGTATTCTAAATCTAAATAATTGTAACTAATCCTGTGTAAGTGCCTTATCACACCAGCTCACTTAGAGACAATGCTTGTGGAAGGTCATGTCCAGATCCAAATTCTTCAACTGAACCTTCTAAATTATCTCCCCTATTTTCATTTACAAGTACCATCAATATAGGTGGAACAATGTTATAAGGGATGAAAGTCTTCCAAAATTGTGCTAAATTATCTGCTTACAGATAACAGCTGAATCATTTAAGACTATTCTTCTTACTGAGAACTATGGGAAGAAATGCAGAGTTAATTTATCATTACACTGCTGGGTGATACGAAGTGAAGGATAATGGCCTATAAATTGATACATAGCTATTTCACTGAAAGAGCTGAGGGACTGCTTTTAACTCCTGATGCAAACACATAGCAAAGAAGCGAAACATCAGTGACCGGCTTCTCTCTTTTCTTTCTGGACCCATTTCCCCCCTCTTCCAAAGGAGGAAACTGTCATGCTTACTAATAAAGAAAAAACTGGAGATAGGAGATTTTGTGTAATCTGTAACTTTTATTATGCTTCCATTCTTCTCAGAGGTACCCAAGAATCCCAAATATTGAGTAACTGTCATTTAACTTCTGAAATTTAAAGTTTAATTTCAGTAACAGAAAGAAGAGAGAGACATTTGTTTTAACTAGCTTGCTGTGTTGGAACTTGCAGCAAAAGAATACTCCTCTTTGTAGCAAAAAATAAGAGAGAATAATAACCAAGAGACTTCCAGTGTTTGATATGGAGCATTCCAAATTGAACGTGAAGGGTGGGTGATTGTTTCAGGGTTAATAATGCATCCCCTCTTAAAAGAAAGAAAAAAAGCAAAAAAAAATAGCAAAGCAAAAAGCATAGTTCACAAACTGAGGCCAAAGACGGCAGGTGACAGAAAGCGGCGACCTCAAATGACTGTTCTAGGACCATATCCCAAACCCCAGCACAATTAGCACTAATTGATCAGCAGTCTCAGCACAAATGCCAAGAATTGAGCAAGCACTGAAAACCAAAGTCTCCACCTCTCCCCAGAAAGGATGCTTTCTCCAGGTCAGAAATCTGGAACATCAGTGCAGAGAAACGAGCACTTTCCTTATTAGCACAACACTGCACCCATGAATACAGGGCTCAGCAGCAGTGTTAGCATGGAAAAACACATAATCACAGGATGATTATATGCTGGTGCTTTTATTAAAGAGCTCTGGGAGTCGGGGTACAGACAAACCAAATCTGCCCCCGACACGGACCTGGAATGGACACATTTTATACCCCCTCCCCACACAGCTGCTGTATAATCACACGTCAATCATTACCTTGCTATTGTTGTATTGATTTCAACCAAGCATGAGCTTAAATCTCCTTCCCCACGATTAGTGTATGATTATTTATCATTAAAATACAGACAGGTACATACAGGTGGGTACACACAGGCAAGTTCACATTGTTCTACTAAGACAACGCTTGTTCTCATCGCTAAGGTCTACTCTAGCTATCACAATTTCAGAAACATCTTAACCCCATACTATCAGCAGCTGAGGAGCATCTGTAGATTCATGGAATTATTAAGACTGGAAAAGACCTCTAAGATCTTCAATTCCAACCATTCACCCGGCACAGCCAAGTCCAGCACTAAAAACCATGTCCCTGCACAAGTCATCTACACATTTTTTTCAACACTTCCAGGAATTCTAATTCCACCACTTTTCTGGGCAGCTTGTTCCAATGCCTGACCACTCTTTAAATAAAGAATTTTTTCCTAATAACCAATCTAAACAACCCTGGCACAATTTGAATTGAGTAGCATTTCAATTTGTTACTTCACTTGCAGCACCTACCATATTTACCATAGACCATAAACAACCAGTAAATATAATTACTCTGTGACTGCAAAGAATTGCTTTCTGCAGCACAACACAGGATATCAATTATCAAAACCGCCACTGACATCTTCCACCCACATTCAATTACCCAACTATGCAGGGCTGAGCAAGTTACTTTTGCTTTGAAGTAAAACCCTTTGCACCAAAGTGTATCGAGAGTGCCCGGCATGAAAACATCACAGAGCAGCCAGAATGCAACACAGGTCTGCAAGCAGTGGCTGTGAAATAGAAAATTCTCAGGGCAACTTTGGAACATGATGTCTCTTACAGTTTGTCTTGATTAAAAACAGAGGGGAAGGCAAAAAGGAGGACAGAACTCTTCCAGAGTCCCTGATGACTAACAGTGACAGGACATCTTCAAACAGCATTATTTTCCCAGCTACCTAGTGAGTGCAGCTTTTTTAAAAAATAAGCTCAAATGATCTGTCTGAAGAAGACAAGACAAAACTGTCACTTCTCTAGACACAAACTGGTGAAGCACTGTGCTGTTCTAGGCAACTACTGCAATACAACTTCATGAATTTGGGATGGGTAATTAAGCCCTAAGGGAAAGAGGAGGAGAAAATTGCTTCCTGAAAAATAGCAACAATCAAAAAGCACTGTGGCAAAATACTGTGGCAAGGGGGTCTCATATCAAATATTGATCCAGCTCCTGTAAACATATGAAGTTCATGGAAGTCAAGTTTCCTATTAATGCTACATTCATGCTTTAACAGAACTACCTCATATTTGAGATTCATTTTTGCTGCAATTGCAAAATATTTTCAGCTTAAAAATCAGACTTGCCTTTAAATAAATGTAAGAGGATTCTAAAAGGATGTCCTGAAATATTTCTCTCATCTCTCCTTTCCTCCCTTCCACATTATTATGAAATGCTATTAAAAAAAACAAACCTATATCCTGGAACCTATCTTAACTTCTTTTAAGCTGCATTTTGCTTGCAAATAGGAATGACTGGTGCAGCACTTAAAAACACTGAAATTCTGTCTTCTCCCATTTTGTTTTTCCTTGTTCTTTCACCCTAAAGAAACAATTCTATTTCTACAGAAGCCACCTGATACATAGAGGACTAGAGAGCATGAGGGTTTGCAATAATGTACCCATTTATTATACAGTTTTATTTGGCACTGATCCTAATTAGACAAATAGCAAAACAAAGTGGTTTCATTTAGGTCAGCCCCATCACTCAAGATGTGCAAAACCTTTCTGTCTTCTACTTTAGCTCTGAAAACCTTATCTGAAAATGCAAAAGTAGGGGGGAAGGTTAGATGACAGAGTTTTATGCTGTATGAAAATGTCTTCTAATCATAGGCACATAATTCAAATATGCACCAAGTGCCTGACTGTATTGCATTACCATCATTGAGGCTAGACTACAGCAAAAGGATTTGCAAAAGAGTACATGCTGTGACTGTACAGCACTCATAGCAGGCCCAGATTTAGATCAAAATTCAGCAGAGTAGTAAGAATTTTTCACATGGGGTGAAAGCTCCTGAAGCTCCTTTTCATAGGAAGTGAGCAACGCAGGGCTGAAAACTGCTGCACTATTATCTTGACTATTTTAGTCTTCACTTACAAGCTAATAGGGTACTAGCACAGAGAACCAGAGAAAGTCACAAGTTTGAAGACCTTTGGAGGTCAAACCTCCTGCCAATTCCAGGAACCAGTTTCAAAGATGAGTCTGCTGCTAAGGGCCTCATCCATCACAACTGTTAATACCACCAGCGATGGAAATGTAACAGCCTCTTTCTTTGGGCACCCCACTCCAGTGCTCAGTTACATCTCCTGTGCAGAACTGTTGCACTTACACCCAATTCCCTTGCTGCTGTTTATTCCTACTGCCACTTTTCCTTCCACAGGGCTCCTCTAAGAAGAGCCTGGGTCCATCTTTTATAGTAACAACTCACCAGGTATGCAGTGACAGCAGCTGGAAATTCCTGGAGCCTTCTCTCTTCCAAATAAAATGAAGTCAGCTCCCCTGCTGCTCTATTCCTACATCATGTGCTCCAAGCACTGCACTCTCCCCAGTCTCTCACTATCTGTCAAACTGGGGGCCTGAAGCCAACTGTGGTATTCCAGACATGACCTCATGAGTGCTAAGTAGAAAAGCATAAACACTTCTTCCTGTCTGGCTATGATCCTTCTCACACTTGTACCACTGCACTGGATTACTCCTTCTCAGGTGCAAGAATTGGCTTTGGGTTTTTTGAGGGCTTTTTTTAAAAATTCATGGGGTTCCTGTCAGCCCATCACTCCCACTTGGGGCCCCAAGGAACAGGAACACAACTGCTCCTCCACAGTCTAGTATCATTCACAAACCTGCTGAGAGTGCACTCCATCTCACCCTGGATTCAGAACAATGCTAAGCAGTATCAGCCTCTGTTCCATCCTGTGTGGAACATAAATGGTCCAGACAGTTGTCTTCCCACCTTTTGGCTCATTTGTCTTTTCCATATCTCTAATTCAGCTGTGGGAGACTGCATCCAAAGTCTTTCTAAAATCATGATCACAGAACAGTACTGCTTTCCCTTCATCCAAAGACACAGTGACAACTTTCTCACAGAAAGCAAACAGCTTGGGCACCTCTCTCAAAATCCATGATGGCTCTTCACAATCGCCATCCTGTCTTTTATGCTTGGAACTGCCTTACTGAAGTAAGCCATTGCACTGGGAAATGTTTTCTTTAAGGACTGAGGACACAGGAGTCCTTGGAGAAAGACACTTAGTAAGCTCCCAAGTCCCACTATCAAAAGGTCTTCCCAGTAAGTGTATCTACAAGTTTCTTTTTTAAATTCTGCTCATTCTTCTACACTCCAACTCCAATCACAACTAGAATACACACCTGTCTTCATGAACCAATTTATACTATCTAGGATGTCTACAGGAGCTCTGAGGATCTCATATCTCTCTGACCTATCAAAACATGAAAATATCCCTCCAATATCCCACTGATTTTTCTTTGCCAGATCACTCCAAAAGTCCAAAGGAAATCAATCAGTAAATAACATGCTAACAGTTAACAACATCTTGCCTACACACCAAAAGCCCTAATTGTGCTTGTCCATCACTGATAGAGTGTATACAAAGGTGCCATTTCATACCAATGGAGAACTGAATTTGATTATAGTTATTATATTTCCAACTAGAATGTAATTTCTTGTTGATATTTCTAGCTTTCACATCTTTTGACTCACTGGATAGTCATTTCCAAACTTCATTTACCTAATTTTTTTAAGCTATTGAAAATTTTCTCCCTTCAGCCTTCCATTGTTTCTCTAGCTGCTGTGATGGTTCTATAATAAAGGCCAGAAGCAAATCAACTGTCACCTCCCAAGTCTTCCAGATGCCTATCATTTCAAGTATTCTCCACCAGTTTTCAGCTTTACAACTTTTAATCCAAACCCACAAAGAAATTATGTCCATCTCATTCATTTTAAGACATGCCTATTCATGTTCCCTCAAATAAGGCTCATCTTCTCTGTCACTAAACACCATCAAGGTATCTTGTTGCCTTTGATTAGCTGTATATTAGTCCTGTTCTGCTTATCAAGAACCCAAGTCACATTTCACCCAGCTCTGTGCATCTCTCTCAAGAAATCACACTGAAAACCACTTCTACAATCATTCCCAACACAACCAAGCCATGGCTGTTTTGAGGTGAGGTGGTTACCAGTTACACTGCTCAGTTGGTTTCCAAAATGGTAAATCCTAAACTCCTGAGAGGCTGATCATTAGATATTATTTACTACATCTCCTTTTGCAAAACAGCCATTTTGTTTTCCCCAGTTCACTACTAACCTCATTGTACTTCAGTAGATAATAGTCATTATTATCCAAGGCTCCCTTTAATTCTGGCCTCCTGCCTTCTATAAGGCTTTTTTGTAGCTCTAGATCTAATTAGAATGTCCTTTATACAACTAGAACTGTATCAAGCAGTCTGGACTTAACTTTTTCATCTAAAAAAAGAAACTGTCTGCATAATTTAGCAGTGCTTTTGACGACACTGCTTCATTTTCCAATCAACAACCTGCTTAATACAGTAGCCTCCTTCAGAACATGTTTCCAAAATTAACTTTTGTTCTCACTTCTGCTGTCCAATGAATGTACTACATTGCCGCTCCTCCTCATCCACACCTGGTTATCTGTATTTTATACCTGAACATGTCAAGTTCCAATGATTTACTTTCTAAATTGACTCGAAGTCATGTAAACATTAAAAAACTTATATCTTTGTTGAATTCACTGGAACCAGGATTAACCTACACATTTCTCAACACAGCCTTCCAGGCTTGTTTTTTGCTCTGCCCCCATGACCTTCATATTTTTTTCAGAATTTCATAGGAACAGAGCCATTGCTGCTACTCTCAAAATTCAACATAATGTAAATGTCTTTTGGAAAGCATCACCAAAATCACAGCAAAAAAAAAAAAGGCTTTAGGCTCACCCCAGCATTCGCTGTGCTTTTAACTTCCTGCACTTTTATATATTTAACACTAGCCATTAAAAAAAAACAGCATAAAATGAGAGGATTGCATTTTAAATTGTATTCTTAAAGAAATCCCATGAGATGTGTTTCTGACGTGTTTCATAGCTGAGGAAGTCAGGAACTCACCTGAATTACTACATGAAGACTTATGGTGGATCAGGTTTGAGACTTGAGTATTTTATATGAAAGGAATTGAATACTTATTTATTTTTAAAGTAGGTTCTCCTCAAGAATTTATAAAAAATGTGAGAGATAAAAAATGAGAAAACATCCCCTCAGCAACTAGGAATGTTTCTCAGCATTCTCTGAATGCTAGCAATATGCTTCAAAAATACCACAGTCAAATTCCACAAGCAGGATACGTATTTCGAGGAAATAATTTAGCTGTCTGCCAGAGATGCACTATTCTTTACCTTCCATCAGGGAAGGTAAGCAAAGTTTCTCCTTTATTTTTATACGTAATATTATAATTCTGGTCTCTCAGAAAAGAACTATCAACATGTACTTTAAAATTATTTCTTGTTATAAATGCATTTTAGTCTGAGCTAATTTGATATAACTAACAAAAGTATTTCTTTAAAAACAATCATATTAGCAAGAACACAGAGCAGATGACAGCCCGTACAACAGTTTTCTGATTGTTCATTATCAGCATCAAAGTCTTACACAAGAGTTTGGAAAAAAAGCTGCTAACAACAAAAAAGCAGAACTTATTACATACTGACAACACAGTGCCAAGTGCAGACATTTTGCCCTGGTATGCCACTAATTTCAAGGTAAAAGAAATAAAATAGCAACAAGTGAAAAGGTCTATCTGGCAAAACTCACCTTGGTATGAAGAAATTAGTGAAAGAAAAAGCAGCAACAGAAGAAATAGCCTAAACTTGGGATTTCATGTTTTTCAGTCATACTGTAGTATGTCATCAAAGTGTTTATTTTTGTTTCTGCTATAAAGAAATTTGCAAAATGTGGACTATGAATGCTGAGTGCTATTACTATATGAGGCAGTTAAAAGGAACAATCATGACTCTTCCCAGTACAATTCAATAATAAAGTCTACAAACTTCACTACACTAAACAAACACTAAACTTCAAGAATTTGTCTTAAATATTTCATTGGCCCTCTGTTATGCTTCAGAGGACACTGCACACGAAACATTTAGATGTAAGTTCATGAAGCATCTACCCTGGATACAATGCAATAATTCATATACTTTCTAGTAAATAGCTTCTGTTCTGCAGATCTGAACTGTACCAGTGTATCCACAGAGTGCACAAGACACCTACAAACATCTGACATTCCAAAGTCAGGAGTATACAGGGCACTACAAGAAATCCTTCCTGACATGCTGTCATGGTTGCTTTTAGTAATTTCCATACATTTTCTCATCTAAGCATTAACATTTCCATCACCAGACTTCCATCTATCATTGCCTTACATTGACACCTGCTGGAAGTGACTGGGATCGTAAACAATTTCTTTTTTTCCCCTCAATTAGTGTCTGATTTAACTCTACAAGAAGACCAACAATTCTACTTTCAGTCAACTAAGCACAGACATCTGAAAAACTAAGCCACATGACTTTTTTTAACAAACAAAAAAACATACACTGTAATGCTAAGCAATGTGTAATTCCCAAGGCTGTTACTGCATGGGTTCTCAAACAGAAAATGTATTTTAATAACAGCCTTTTAGAAGGTTTTTTTAACTACCCCTTGGGTAGATTTAAACTCAACAAATTAAGTACGCAAGCATTTACTGGGCTCTCAGGCTAATTAGCAAATAATTATTACTGTAAGAGTCACTAAATAGTGGCTTGACAAACATTTTACAAACAAGTTTATACAAAAATGTGACTAAACAGGCAATTAGAATCCATGTCTTTACATTAATAAAAAAATCTGCTTTATTCAAAAAACAAACAAGCTGTTTAATGACAACTGATAGACAAGAAGAACTGAGGAATGTTTGTTAAAATAGCTTCTATGTACACAAACTACTCTCTCTCATTCTTCATAATGAAGGTGCATCTATTAGTACAGCTTGGTGAACTGAAGCACACTGAAACAGCCATTTGAAGAAAATGTTTTCCCCCTTATGCCAGAACTTCATCTTCAAGCTTCACTTCTGTGAACCACATCCTGCATGAGACTTTTTCCTTACTTTCAAATACTACTCCTAGGATGGGATCTCTCTCACTTGATGTAATTTTTAAATTCCAAATAACAGAAAGCACATTTCAGATTGAAGCAAGTAGGATGAGTTAAGGTGTCTTTGCTTTACGATCAGAGTAAGACTTCGCTTCTCACACACCTTACATACAAAACACAGACATATTTTCATCAAAAAACACAGACACTTTTAAAGTATCATAACCAGCAAGAGGAGAAAAAAATTTCAAAGGCAGCCAAACAGAATTTATGTAAGGTTATGTCAGTGTATATATACAGCTAAAGACCTATCAAATTTTATAGTTTTGCTAAGTTTCAAGACAGAATCCTTATATTAAAAGTCCATAATAATGGCCACCTCACAGAGGCATCAACACTGCAGCAGTATTAACTCACAGACTTTACAGATCAGTTTGAAGTTTATTAATTTTATTTACTTATTTTAAAGTAAACAAGTAAATATTTGATCACTGGTGAGTGATCAAACTACTTTTAAAAGTGTATTTTACTAAGTATGCTTGATCATCACCATAGTATTAAGGTTCAGAACTACGGAGTCTGTGAAAAAAACAAAACACAAACACTGTCTTTGGAAATAGAAGTAATCAGCCACCAAAACAGGTACCATCAAAAATAAATGGTAGCCCATGTCAACATGCTTTTCCTCCAACTTTTCCTGATTTTTAATTGAAAGAACTTGATCAGTGAAGGCAGAAATTAATGGATGCATATTAAGTCTGTTGAACTCATTCCTAATTAAAAGTTTCATACAGCTCAAAAGAAAAATAACAGTAGGCATGGAAAAACACAGTTATACTACACAATGGGTACATAGGAGTTAAAGAATCACATTTACCAAGAACTAACTCCCATGGAAAAGAACTGGTAGTATTTTACAAAAAAAGCAAAAACAAAACAAAACAATAATCACTGAACATAACAGTTTCCTTCCAGACACTTAAATGGTGGGCAGGAGAGCACTTTTCTAAAAAAAAAAAATGTATCACTCTGACAAGCACAGGGTTTGTTTTGTATTTTTTTTTAATATTTCATTCTTTAACAAAACACAAATAGAGAGAACTACAGGCGTAAAAACACTAGGTAGCCTAGATGATGTTGACACTCATCCCATGCTCACTTTCTTTTCTTTTTATCTCAGAAAGACAACAGAGTTAGCAATACACACACTCGACATTTAGGGCTTACATTTCTTACCTTACAAAGCTTCTGGTAACGGGGAGAAGAAACTGCCATCCTCTGTAAACGATGCAACAACACCACAACTTTCTGAAGAGAGGTTCTCACCACAGCCATCATTTTAAGTTTGCCACACTTCTGAAGATACCTCAGAATTTGCATTATAAATGAAGAGCAACTATCATTTCCTCCCGGTCACTGGACAATGATTTGCCAGCTTTCTGAGCATGCTCTCTTCCAGGACTGCTTTTGCAAGCTACAGGCTTTATATGTTTCAAAGGCAAGGAAGATTGATATAGCATAAGTTTTGCTCCCAAAATAACCCCACAAAACAACTGCAAAAAAATAACAGCCTTCACAGATCCTTCTAATCAGTGCTGCTCAGCCCTGCCTATGCAGAGGGCAAATGAAGTTGAGCAGCCGATCGTCTGCCACCATTCAGGAGTGCAGTAAATAGCCAGAAAAAGGTTATTAATTTAAGCCTGAAAGCTGCAGGAACAAAAAAAGAATTCCTTCAGGAAGACGGTTCCAGTGTATCACAACAGTTGTTCCTCCCTAGTAGCTGCTTTCTATCAGCAGACTGAGTGTTTGCTCCCTCACTCTGGGAAAGGATGCTCTCGTTCTCAGACTGAACGCAGCTCTGGCAGAGCTGTGGAGTGAGTGAATAACAGATTGTGTTATAAATCTTGAGAGAGGAGCACAGGGATACCTGCCCTAATTATATCAGCCATACGTTAAAGGCTAATAAATCACACAGGCGTTCCTCAAAACTAGATTACCCAACACAAAAGGGAAAATTGCAGGGGGCAAACCTCTTTCTATAAAAACTCTCTTAAAGCTAATTTAGTCAAAGGGATCTCAAAGGATTCTCACTTGCACCAGAAAGTAGGAATGTTTTTCACAAGCCATTTCCAATTAAACATTTTCCAGAATTACTTTAGACAAGAAAAAAATAGGGTCTTGACAAAGTAAAAGCATACAGTTGCTTTTACTTAATAAACATAATTTTTATGTATTTCTCATGACAAAGCAGAATTATTTAAGATATCTAAGGATGACAGTAGGATGTTCAAGAGCATGGAAGTGTTTTGCTACCAGCAAGGTACTCCCAGTGCAATACAGCCAACAAACCCCTAGGTGTGGCAAAACTGCAGCATAGCCAGAGCCAGCTGGTCATTGCCTCCAAAGGTGCTGTGATGAATGTACTTAAACCTGTATCAGAGGGGCTGCTGTAGCAAAGGTTCAGGGAGGCCTGACACAGTAGGTGGAGCACTGATCATATGATTTAATGTGCATATTTCCACATGAAAAGGTACCTACATGTTTCAAGCACATCAATCATCACAACATGCAGGCAAGAGCTATCCTGACAAGTTCATATGGTCCAAAATAATGCACAGCTCAGATGTCAGTGCATTATACACTGCTGTGCCTCTCCTAAGGCACTTTCCTACCAAGGAGACGAATGCAAGGTTCAGGTTCTTCATACAGGACATTTAAAAACTCTTCCCATCCAGTTCTGTGAAGACAATCTTTTCATCTTTACTTTTAGGACTGAAGCAGTGTTTCTACCACTCCTCAGATAAACCCCATCCACCTGTACTCCGCTTTCCTCTTGACCTGTCCATAACAATGACATTTTGAGTAAACTGATATACAGATTCCACCCTGTATATAGAAATATTACCATCTGTATTCACCTCTGTATTTTCTCATCTCCACCACTTACTTGAACTGTTTCTCTGTATACCATTGCTCCTGGCTTACATCCATTCCCACCAGAAGTTTGTTTCTTTAACCTTCCAGGTTGAGCCTAGCATGATTAGCTGACATGCTCTTACCAAACATCTTTTAAGGAAACCTACAAAGCAGCAGAACTCTGAAACCACAGAAGCATTCAGAAATGACTGTGCAAGAGCTCAAATCTCTTCTATGTAAGACAGAGCCCACAGTCCACATCTTCCTTCCTTCAGTCCTGTTTTTTATCTTCCCAGATCTTTCAATCTACGAGTTGGAATCAAGTAGTGAGACAAACTGCCTACCACTACTTATGGTGACCTTTTTTTTCAATACAACAAAATCTTTGAATTCTTTTGAACACCTTCACATCTGCAGGCACAGGATTTCACATACATTGCACAACTTCTTACAATTTCCTAGCTTATTTTCTGCATCTTGTGTTAAAATACGCTTTAAGCTCTTTCAAGTCACTGTTAAAACATTTTCCAACAGAGACTGTAGCATTTTGGCACTAATCTGAAAACAAAGTCTTCTATAACATTTAGATACTGAGAGAATGAATTTAACTGATGATATAATTGTGAATTTCTCCTTTTCAAAAAGCCATTGCTACCACACTCAAAGTCTACATTATTTGCATAGTACTGTTGCTGGCCTCAGATACCAGAATGGAAGGCAAAACAAGGCTTCAGTGCTCAGATCATTGATTCCACTCTAGAGTGACTTGAGCTGCAGACAAACAAGTTAGGCCCAAAATGCAATGGAGGACAGTCCTCCCAAGCATGCACAGATGCCAGTTTAACAGATGATCCTATTTTGAAAATGCATGACATGTAACAACAGCAACAACAACAAATTCATCATCTTTTGTCTAGGTTCAGCTCATTCCACCTAGAATTTATCACACCTTAAACTCATTGTAGTTTTACTTAATGCACAGGCCTTGGGGGCAGAGGCATCTTCACACAGAGCAAAGAAGGTTATAATCCCTGCATTCTTCTTAAAACCATTTAACCACTAACCTTAAAACCAATAGTTCTTCATATATTCAACAAAGCACCAAGAGAACAACATTGTTATTTTACACCACATAATGGGGAAGGAACATAAAATTATCTTTGTTTAATCAGATATTAAGCTTAAGAATTTGTAAGGGAATGGATTTAATCTTTTGAGGTGCAGCAAGATGTTAGTTTCATTTTGTTTTCAGAAGTTCAACAAATATATGAAAACATAAACAGTGATTTTGGAGTGTTTGCCAGTGTCACAATATGAATGTCTTCATCTAAAGTGAGACTGTAAGATGGTAGGGGACAAAGTTCATTCTGGAAGTCATTATGCTATGATAGTCTGACACGCTCCACTTCACTTCCTAAAGTAGTCAGAAAAGGCTTACAATATTATGTAAGGTCACAGGTGAGTTAAGTGATGATACTTCATATCCACAGTGTGTACAAACATAAGTCTCAGAAAGAGAGGGACAATGTCAGGTAACAGGATGCTGAACCAGGGGAGGTCATGCCTCAGTACCTCCACCTGCCTCTTCACTTGTTACAAGCCAGGACAATGAGCACAGTCAGGAGCCGGTTATAGACCTTCTCCTTCTCTCACAGCAGGCAGTCCTGCCCAACAGTTCCCCCTCACGCAGCACAACTCAGGCAATTTTAATCAGATTGCAGCACAACATGGAATGGCAAAGCACCTTCCACACTCACGGTGCTTCAGAGCCACACAGAGACAACAATCTGTGAAGCAACAGTTGTATCTTGGTGTGATTGACTACACAGAATGCAAGGTAATACAGAAATAATTCTATTTACACATAGCACTGCCTTCTGCTGTTAGCTGCCTGTGCCCTGGTTTAGCTCTTCCACCTCCACTACATTACAGTAGTTGGGAGTGGTGCCAATAGAAAGCAAAATATTAAGTTCTAGGTGTAATCACTACAGACTTGTCTCAGCATTTCACAAAAAGCCACATCTCTACAGATGAGTTACCTGACTGACTAGAATCATTTTAACATTGGTGAGTGGCATGTCATCTTCAACAGATACATGCTTCCACAAAATATTGTGCTCTTCACTATGATTAATGAGAATAGCTTGCTATCAGATACTTTTAACAGTATCTGATACTTTTAACAGTCTTGTTTCACATCTATTCAGTGGAGATATGTTCAGATTATCAGCACTACTAAAAGCAACATCTTTTTTTCATTATAAACTGCTCAAACCCACTTAGATCACAGATGACATTAATCCAAACTCAGAGCGCAGGATTTAATAAGTGGTGTCAGTTAAACTCCTCAGTCATTTGTCAGGTTTCCAGTCTGTGGCCTGTAGAAGAAGGAAGGCCAGCTGGGGAGCTGCTGAGCAGTAGGAGAGGGAAAAGAGGTAATACAAGCACAACAACTTCTTGGATTGCTGGAAAAGCAGGAGAAAGGTGGCAGACAGAAATAGGAGACAGTGCAGCCCAGGAGGGCTTTACTTGGAGGGAAGTAAATTAAATTGTTTGGTTGGACAATCACACAACATGACTTGGTTTAATGAAGCGTACACTTCCTGAACACAGTCACCCTCCAAGGACATTTAAGAGTTCTCAGTGCCAACACATACACAAAAAGATATACTTTAAACCTTAGGAAGACAAATCTTCTTCCTTCATACACCTGACTTCTAAAACACCGTTTTAGGAAACGCCTTCCAATAGGCTGCAGCTTTCCCCAAGCAAGAAGATAGCTTTTCTTTATAACATTTGCCATTGAGAGACAACCTGAATAATACAAGTATTATTTCGTTTCTCACCTGCATTTGCTTTCTGAGTTCCCTTATGCAGACACTGTCCTGAGCAGTGTTCTCACGCTGGGATGCATCTGCCAGAACATTAACTGTTGTCTCTGCCTCTTGAAGCCACTTGAGGAAGCTCTCCAGATCCTTGTGTGAGGCCTGTACTGTCTTCATCTCTGTCTCCAAGAAATTCTGCCTATCGACAGCTCTGAAAACAAGACAAGTGTCAGAATATTCCCCCATAACATACAGCATTATATACATCAAAATGAAATCACTAAAAGGAAATCAAAGAGATCTCTAGTAAGAAACTATACATCTACAAGCTTGTTTTATCATTACTTATACCACTCTTTCTCTGGTTAGTGTACCTATAGCTACCCACAGATGTCCTGAACTGGTTATACATTTCACAGACCTTTTTAAAAAGGCATGCAGAAGAAACTAAATTATTAATTTAAACCCTAGATTTTTCTTTTAAAGTATTGCCATCATCAGCTTATGCTACCTCAAATGGTAGAAGTGTTATTTCCATGTGTGAAAAATGAGGTTTTCCCCATCAATAAAAACCACGTGTAGTAGAAGCACTTGGGGTATTTTTGATTCCTCTTTTACAGTATGCAGAAATATTGCCATAAATTCTTAAGAGTTAAAGTACTAAGGGATGAAAATATCTGGCTCTTTCTGCTAGAAGAAGACTTTTGTCACTATCAATCAGACAAACAGAACAATACATTGACATCGTAGCAGTCAGGCCATGCTCAAATTTAAATCTAAAAAAAGGCTGGCAGAAAATAGTCCAAATTTTCAATCATCCAAAAGATTTCCAACTGATGCAAATACTCAAGTTTGTGTCCATAAAGGGATTTTTTCATGTAATAACAATATAATCAAAACATTTTATCAGCAACTTCAAACAATTTCCTAGAAAAAAATGACCTTATACTTCTGCCTCATTGTGATTGAAATGAAACTCAGATGAGAGACTATTATAGTTAGCCATTTTAAAAGCTCTGATTAGCAACATTAATAAAGCATGACAAACTAAATTTCATCTATTTGAGGCTGTTACTTTGCAGTATTCCTTCTCCCAAAATCAGAACAAAAGAAACAAGCTGTCCCACACCAGCACACTGTAGAGAAATCTCTAACAGAGCTACCAGCTGGAATGCTTCTGCTGAATAAGTAGAAAGTTCAATTTTATTTTCACATCAAGCACTAGCTGTATTATAAGATTTTAGGAGTAAAGTTGGATTTCATTTTAAAGAGAGACAAGGCCAAAACACTCAGTATTTGGTATTTCTCCAGACAGGCTCAAACTTGTGTCTTCTGAGTCCTCCCATCTACTTCAGCTTTCTTTCCTCCTTATCATGCTGTGGCAAAAGTACTGCTCAGCAGTATGAAGGAGTCACTGTGTTTGGAATTGCACATTTCAGATCTAGTTAAAATATTCCTTTCAGAAAAGAAGCAGTGGGTGTTCAGTACCATTCAGGATGACATTTCAAAGCAAGTAGCCTGTTTTACTAGCTCATCAGATGAGACAGATACAAGTAAAAGCTGGTTTTTTTCAAGGACTGTAAGGAAATCTCATGCAACCCTAATTCTGCCAGGCTCATATTCCTAAGTTTTAGCATAAGCAACCAAATTTTTTAGAGACAATTTACACAAAGATTACTCCCCTACTTTAGGAGCTTAGGTCTTACATCACTTGTTAATAATTGCTTTATCCAAAATAAGAGTCTAAGAATCATTCTTGACTTTGTGCTTACCCAAGTTTTGGCTACCAGTAAATGACTAGGAGAGCAAGAAACCTTCATTCTTGCTTCTCACTTGCAGCTAGTATGCTTCACCCAGTCTTGAGAAAAAATAGTAAATAGCATGCTAGGGATAATAAATAGTTCGACAGATATTGTCCAGAAAAGATAATAAGCACCAGCTAAAAAATTCGAGCACACCAAGGAACTGTGAGAAAAATGTAAAGTAAAAGCAGTTATGAGCTCTCATTTCAAAATCCTCTTCCTCTGCAGGGATTTTCTCCCCTAGCAGGGGGTTAAGGCCAAAGGTGGAAGAACAGGAGTGACAACAAGAAGAACAGACTGGTAATAAAGGTGACCTTCAAAGAAAAAGAACAGCCCCAAAGGATGAAACACCAAGTGACCCAGATCTCTAAGTCTAAGTACTGATGTACTAGATGGGAATCAAGACAGCCCCAACTTTGTAGTTAACAACATTCATTGAAGAATATTGTATTCATTCTGAAGTTTTAATTTCCCAAGCTTTCTGCTTGGTTGAATGTTAAGGGAAGAATGAAATCCTATTACAGTCCCACTGCTGTCATATATTTGAATTAAAGCTGAAAAACAATCCTTTCACTAAATACATACAAATTTATAACTAATGTTCTAAGATTACATGGATGTTTTTAAAGAGGACATGTGCAGCAGTAGTGAGCAACAGTTGTACAAAGCAGAAGGAAATACTTTCATCCCCTTCTAATAAAGACCTCAAACATAAAATAGAAAATAGAGAATTCTGTACTGCAGATTAACAACTACTCCATGCTATAAAAACATAACTCAGATTTTTAAACAATTCTGACACAATTAGAGCAGCTTCAAAAGACAGAGGATCTGTACATCTTCCAGAATGCATGAATTAAATGTCAGGAGAAGCCAGAGAATTATTTTCAAATGCAGCTAACTTAATACAGTGATAGTGGAGAAACTCTACACAGATTCTATTGGAAAAGATACATCCAAAAAAAAAAATGTTATTCTATTATCTAAGTTTTCATGGCTCTGTTTCAGGTTTCTGTTACATCCAATTATTTTTTCAGATTTAAACTAAAAATCTGCAATGCATACAAGTGTGTGATCAAAAAAAATTCAGAAACTAACATCTGAGACAGTAGAGAAAGCAACTATAATCCATTACCAAGGCAGCACAAACACATAGAATGACTATAGTTTCACCCTAAAGTACAAAAATAGAACATAAATAGCCACTGGGCAAAGTATCCAATTTACACAATGTCAAGCTGGGGAGCTTCAATCTCTTAATGCCAACAGTTTTAAAATAAGCTCCTTGATGTTACATGCTATGGCTACAGCCTTCCTGGGAGTGTTCTTATGCTGACCAGGACCACAGTCCTTCCAGGTGATGTTACTAAGCACCCTTTTCACAACCTCCAAGTAGGGGAACAAACTGGTATTTTAAAGCATTAGGCTAAAAACACAGATTTATTCTTACAGAAGCCATAGGGTTACATGTCCACGTTATGTATAAGCCCCACATGTCCCAACGTCTGTCACAAAAAGTAAGCCTTGCCACTGGTATTTCTACTTCTTGCATTTCAAGCAAGTATAAAAACCTTCATCCTGTTGAAAAGGTGCTTTCATTGCATATTCTCCCCTTTTTAATTCTACCATGCTGCTCAGATGGGTTACATTGAGCAGCTCCACTGCCCACTGGCTCTCAGAGTGGTCCATTACATTCTGCCCCTAGTTAATAAACAAAGCAGATATTCACCTTCCTGTGGCTGCAGACTTCAAACAGCAGCCCCAGTGATAATTGAAGAGCTTCAGTTATACACAACAAAATGCAGTAGCTTATTATTTTAGACTTTAAGCAGATTCAAAAATAATTAGAGGCTTCCAGGCAGGAGCTCTTCTTTCTGGTCACCTTCTCTGAGTAGTGGGCAGCTTTATGCCAGTTCTAGCCATAACACTGCAAAGTCTGAATGTGAATGAGACTACTACAGAGCTTTAGTCTACTGTCAATGCTAATCCAACAAAGAGCTGTTTCCCTTCACCCTCTAATTAACTAGGAAACAAGCTCCCACATCCAAAGCACAAAATGACAGAAGAAAGTATTTTTCTCCAAAGAAGGATAAGATGACATTCTACTCTGCTTCCTTCATTAGCTGCTTCCTGAGAATAGTCCAGCTGAGAAGGCCTTGGGGGTGCTGGTGGGTGAGAGGCTGGACATGGCCCAGCAGTGTGCACCTGCAGCCCAGAAAGCAAGTCTTTTTGCAAGGGCATATAAGGACAGGACAAGAGCAATGGCTCTGAACTGAAAGAGGGCATATTTAGATTAGATACTAGGAAAAAAAATTCTTCACTGTGAGGGTGGTGAAGCACTGGAACAGGAGAAGCTGTGAATGCCCCATCCCTGGAAGTGTCCAAGGTCAGACTGAACTGGGCTTTGAGCAATCTGGTCTAGTGGACCATGGTCTGCACATGACAGGGGTGTTGGAACTGGATGATCTTTAAGGCCCTTTCCAATTCAAACCACTCTATAATTCCACAATTTCTGTAATGTTCTCCTCCTTTCACTCTTCAAGAGACAACATCAGCTCCTTAAGCTTTACTAAGTAGGTTTTTCATTCCTTTAACTGACATCTCATTCCAAAAACAGCTGCTTTTTTCACATGCACATATATACATACACTTTGTCATCTTCCCCATACAAAGGATTTTGTCTTCTCTCCCTCTAACCACAATGCATACAGTCTTTTAGATTTCAGAGTCAGACACTATTTTAAATGTCAATTATCTATCAGTATTAAATACTCAAAAGCATTTCTGCAGAAATTAGATTACCCTGCATGAAAAAAATTATGCATTCCATATTTTCATGGAGACATATCTGCAGTTACATCTTAAATAGAAGTTTCAATTAAGTCTCAGTTCCTACAGCTCAAGTATTTTCTAGATGGGAGTACTGGAAGGATTGCACTCAAGAACCGAAAGCACAGCCCCATTCAGAGGAAGTTTCCATTAGATGAAAGGCCATAAGGAATTAATGCATGGGAAGATGAAGCTGAACACTTACAGCCTCACAAAAAGGAAGTACAATAACAAACTACAAATACATAAATCATACCAGTTATAAAGAACAAGAGAGGAACGTTCAAAGACACTTAGAGAATAACAGCCACAGGAAAATCAGAAACTAAATATAACAAGTTCCTTTTTTTTTCCTGCTTAAAAATATACCACATAAATGGAAGTCATACAGAAGCTTTCCATTGCAAACTGTGGGAAATTTAATCATCAAAAGAGCTTCATTGCAATTGACTGATTATGCACAGCAGCCTAAATTCTCCACTAAAGCAGACAAAGAAGAGACTACAATACACACATATACAGAGAATGCAAGTTTAAGACACCAGTTGCTACAGATAGAGTGAAACCTTGCAATTACCTTTGGTTCAGATTAACCCAGCAAGTGTTCATTTGGTCAGTGGTTTCCTTCACCTTCCTTGAGTCATCATCACGATACTCTCGAAGTAGTTTATTAGAAAGATCATTGAATGCTGCTACTGTGATGTCACCTCTATGCAAATCCTGTACTAACAGCTAAAAAGCAATTCCAAATTAGATTAAATCAGAATCTCTCATATTTTGCATTTTATTACATATTATAAACCCTTCATTTTTCCCTCTTTTCTAAAAAGCAA